>CM040242.1:125492934-125518053 GCA_022545495.1 Chrysanthemum lavandulifolium | reverse complement strand
GAAAAGTGTACGCTTCAAGGCGCTTTATCTTCAAGAAGAGAAATCTTCTTATGACATTTGAACACAACAGTTCAAGCCTCGTTTCTAAAGAAAAGAAAAGTGTACGTTTTAGTGCGCTTTATCTTCAGAAGAAGAGAAATCTTCTTATATATGACCATTCTCATCAACATGCTTCATGCTTTTCCCATGCGCTTCTAATTATCAAGTGAACCGGACTACCGTTGATTGTTTTCTTATTCCACTTGCTCAATTATAATGACGATGACGACATCATATGCTACCTTTGAAGGGGAGAAGTGTGAATAGACTACATTTGGATGATTTTCACTTGTTTAATCAAGAATGACATCTCCGTATGCAATTCTTGAGGGGGAGAAGAAGTGTGAAACTGTTGCATGCATGTTGTGTTTTATCTGAGAATATATGGTCAAACGGCTCCAAACTCATGTAAGAACCGAGCTTCTTCTTATCGGGTCATCTTTACATGGAGTTTCTTCTAAGATTCGTTGGTTAACATCTTCTCACGGACGGATGAGTGTATTAACAAAGTGTTTCCGGTTAATGCTTCACGTACACAACAACATGATGATTCCGAACAATCTCTGTGTTCTTGTTTGATGTGATTGGTAGTTTGGTTTTACCATTTCGTGTGTTCGTTGCGGGCTGATTGTGGATTTCTTTGATGAACATCTTTTTGTTCTTGTTTGATTGGGAGAGATTTTAGTTAAGGGGATTTGCATGATGTAAGTTAATTGGAATGCTTTTGGTGAGTTGAAGATGTTTAACTTTCTATTCCCCAAATGGACAATCTAGAAGAAGGTCGATTCTACAGTCTGTTCTACATTTTCTGATGCATGTTAGAAGACTAAAGACGAGTTGCATTTAACGATCTAAAGACTTCTTCTTAATCCAGGCATTTATCAAACAGATTGTCGGTTTAGGGGAGAGCACTAATTGGGGAGGTGAAATGTCCGATTTAATCCCCAATTAGACTTGCTCACACTGTATTTCAAAGAAGTTGATTCTCACAAAGACTTTAAGCGATCTTCTCAAAAGATTTCAAGTATTTGGGCTTATAATATGTTGCCGATTCTCAAGTGTCAAAACCAAAGAAGGGGAAGGAGACATGCATCTAAACGCGAGTAAACTTGATGAACTTAATACTTCTAAGTGATTGAAGATATCCCGGGAAGACTTTTGTCATTACCTCGAGAAACTCAAGGTTTGACTCATGGCGCTTAGTGTTCTTATTCCAACTATGGGGAAGAGATGGAAGAGTTAGTTTCGGTGATAAAGAGGTACACAAGTGTGTGATGATTTCGATGCTATCGCAATCATCGGGAGAGAGATTGTACATTGAGGACGCCACCGTTTCACTTGAGTGCTTAATCGCTGATTCGTAGATATAATCACTTATTCCGGAGTTGACATCCGCAGATAGTCATCCGCAGAGATAATCGCTGATTCGGCCCGCTTCTTCAATGTTATCGGTTATTCTCTCTTTGGGCATTGGTACCGGGTTCTTGAGCTTCATACACTTTCTTCTGTGGGAGAGAAAAGTATACATTGGGATTATTCTTTGGCTATTGGACTTAATCTGCTACTTCGATGGTATAAGTTTCTCTATCTTCGGGTATATGTGTATTCCCCGTGAGCTCTAGTGTAAGAGACTGACTGCATCAATTCATCTACTTGGGGGAACTGTTCTCTTAACACCTTTTGGAATGGATCGCTTTAGACTTCAGTGGAAAAGGAATTTGAGAAGAGTCATTCAAGCGTGGGATGATACGTTGCTGTTCTTGTTGATGATATAACCCCGAACGAAGAATCACAAAGATCATTCTTAAAAGGAGCAGCAAGATCGATGATAATGGTTCACTTCTTGTGCACTGGCTAAAGCAAGCTTGAAATAGAGCTTTGAATCTGCTCAACATAAGGATTTTCGGTTTGGGGGAAGTCGCCAAAGTCTCTCTTCTCAAAGGCTCGGTTCTATCTTCTATTCGGAGCCTCCAAGCTTTGGTGGTGGAAGTTTAAGAGATGAAGTATTCTATCTTCTACGACGTGTTGTTCGATATCCTTATCTCGGTACTCGTATCATCATCTTCTTAAACTATATCATCTACTCTATCTCAGAATATTTATCAAAAACAAAATACAAAAATATAAAACCAACAAAAGAAAATAGAAAAATAGAAAATTTCAAAACCCATAAAACCGAAAATTTAAAAATACCAAAAATATGTTTTCTCAAGACATGTCTTCGTATCGATAACATCCGTGGTCTTAGAAATGTCATTCAATAATGGCACGGGACCATAGATGAAGTTCGAGCAGAGGTGTAAATATTCTTTTCAAAACATGTCTAAAACTATGGCTTGCGTTATTTCGATTGTAACCCATGTTAAACAATGGCTTGCTATTATTTGAGATAGCAACCCGTCTTTCAAAGAAGGAAAGTGCTACGCTTAAATGATTTTCACAAAATTGTACACTTATCCTAAAACAAATTGAGGAAAGTATGTCAAGGACTGTTTTTTACACAAATGTTTTTCCTTCTATAAATTCTTCGAAAAATATTTGTTGTTTTCAAAAATGGTGGTAAATGAGTTGCTTGTAAATAAATTAGATTCGAGTTTTCGTAAAATTGAAAACTCAATCAATGACTTCAGCTTTTAAACTTTTCTTTAAAATAAGTCATTGATTGAGGGGAGAATGTTTTCAAATCTATATCATCTAACGAGCTCATCTAATTATCCTATATATTTAAATGTAAAACATGTTAACCTACGTTGAAGGACTAGGTGCCTAGGATATGATTGTTAGGATTAGATGATTAGAGTTTGATACACACATTTTTCCCATGCCTTACATGATCTGATTGATATGTTGGATTGACTTTTATTAGTCGATTGTTGTTTGGGTGATGTCGACCACCATATATATGTATGTGTGTTCACTAACGTATGCAGGTATATTTGTATATAAGAATGTTCCTGATCCGGATCCCACAGTTGAAGATGATTGGATGCCGAAAGGAAAGGGTAACTATATCTTGGGTTGACAAATGAAGAAACGGAGCTTAATTTGACCTCTATGGAGAGTTGGCATGAAAATGCAACGAAGAGGTCTTCTCGCATCGCAGATGGTTTTCTTCATCATCAAATCAAGAAACGGAGCTTAATTTGACCTCTATGGAGAGTTGGCATGAAAAATGCAACGTAAGAGGTCTCACCGCATCGCAGATGGTTTTATCCGAACCTCCAAGAACAACAACAAAAGCGTACTCAACCACCTAACGATCTTTATGCGGGACAAGTAGTGGATGATAACATTTTAAAACATTATGAAAATATTGCTTTGAAAATGGAAAAATATTGGTTTTGAAAATAAATTGGACCTAATTTTGAAATCACCGGACTTCATTTTATCAAAAGCGAAGTCACTCAATCATCGACTACGGTCATCGATTGAGGGGGAGAGTGATTTAAAATAAAATATTTTCAAACAATATTTCATCAATTAAGTCCGTTTGTGCAAAATAAGTGGTGACCTAAAGATTTAATGTTATGTCATGGTATGATTTTTTAAAACCCAAAGATCTTTCAAAATAAAATTTTTTCTCGTTCTTGTGAAATTGTTTTATTTTTACTTAAAGATCTCTTAAAACTATCATACGAAACTAACAATCTTTAATGTCTATAATTGGTCCTCATCACCAATTTCAAAAATTAAATCTTGCCACGTCTTTCCCTTAAAAATTTTAAATGATTTAAATCAATTGGGATCACAAATCTCAAAAGGTTTGAAATTTTTGATCGGGGAGAGATCGTGATTTAAATCTCAAATCGGTTTTGAAAGGGTGATTGTTTCTAAAGCACTCCTTCCTTCATGTGCCAAACAATTAAAATACATAATGCACATGATTGTGGAGGAGCATTTAACCAAAAACCATTTGTTACCTATTGGATTTTAAAAACATATAATCACACAAATCAATGGGACGTATGGATTAGAGTTTAGAGAGAGAAAGTGGAAAATGGGAGCCTTTCTAGAGAGAGAAAGTAAACAAAAGAAAGAAGGTTAGATTGAGTGAAAGGTCGGTAGAGGGTATTTATAGTTACATACTAAACGTCCTCCTTGGATTGTGGATCGTGCATAAGTGGGTAAAGACCGTCCTTCCTCCACGGTGTTACTCTAAACTAATAACTAAGCTAATAACTAACTAATTAACTCCGAATAACGTAAATAACGATATGTCTACAAGCTAACTTATGCTAGATAATGGTTGGGGTGACCGACTCATCACTATAGAATTCCTAATTCCTAACAATCTCCCCTAAGGAGGTCTGATATGTGCAAAAACACATATCATTTCTTTTCTAAAATAAACCCAAAATAACCAAGAAAGAGCCGTTTATTGCTAATATTTGCTGTTTTCTTGAGTTTATGCTTGTGCAGGTACGGATAGATAAAAACACGCAAAAGATAACCAAATCAGACAAAAACCCGAGCACGAGAGATAAAGAGTGCTAAAGCTGAGCCGGAAGGTCAGAATTGTGCATCTGAGAAGATTTCTATGCTGAAAAGATGATTTGTGAAAGATATAATCAAGTTTGAAGAATTGTCAGAAATAGTCCCTGAACTTTCATCAATTGGCAGAATATACCCCTGAGATTCAGAATTGGCAAATTCAGTCCTTGGATTATTGAAGAATTGGCAAATAAAGCCCTTGGATTACATTTTCGATTTACATGTCTAGTCCTCGAAATTTCACTTGTACACTTTTGGTCCTTAAACTACACCTGGGTCCAATTTTAATCCTAAGTCCAAGTCTTATATACCTTGAAGCCCAAGACTGCTACCATATCCCAACCCGTTTACACCTTGGACCCTGGTCAACCCACCTTATACCCGGTCAACAAAATCCGAAATATACTTAAAAACCCAAACGCGCCAAAAATCCCCCCAAATATCCCAGGCACATGAACCCTAGAAATTTCACACGCTCAAATTCGCCAAATTAACACCAAATGCAAATGAAACTCGTACTTATATCTGACACGTGACTGACATACGGATGCCACGCTGGCAATCCGTGTGTCAATCACAACATTCCCTTCACGTGATTGGCTGAGGTGACTTAGGCACATGATCCAAGGGCTGCAAATTGATGGGACACGTATGGGATTTAATCAAAGGTTGTTATTCATCCATAGAAAGCACAAATTCATTCTTCTTGAAGCTTCCAAAGACCTCAAGCTCTAGTATATAAGGACCCTTCATTCACGAGTTGAAGACACCTTTCTTTTCTTCTTAATTCAGTAGCTTAAATGTATTTTGTATTAAGTTTTTAATTCAATTTTAAATTCCAGCATTTGTAATTCACTTTTTGTTCTCAAGTTTTCTATATTAATGAAATTCAGTTTTAATTCTAGTAATTGTTTAGTTGTTTATGATTTTAATCTGCTTATTATCATTGTTTATTGCTTATTTCCTTAATCAAAGTTTATTTTCAGCTTGTTTCTTCATTAATTCAAAATTAAAAAAATCAGAAAAATATTTGAAAAATAAAAAATACTTTAAATCTTCTTGTAAGCTTGTAAAAAGCTTAAGCTACTGTTTATATAGGCTCATTTAAGCTTCTAATAGCTTGTAGTGAGTTTATTTCTGCTTTCAATCCATTACATAATCAAATCATTATCTCAGTCAACTGAAGTCAAAGTGCAGTTATAAGGCTCTTTCGGGTTAATTTGCTGAAATGGAGTCGGATTTGGGTTAAGTTAGTACTGACTTGGGGTTGAAAATAATAGGTTAGTGGTTCTTTGTTCTTTGCAAGCCATAGTGGCTAAGGACACAAGTGAGTTTTTAAAATCCATATCTGTTTTAATCTCCTTATTCAAATTATTGATTATTTGATTGTGTTTGTAGTGAAATAGTATCAGTTAGTTGTTAGTTGATACATTGATTCAGATTAATTGTTAAAATAGGAGGATTAAGTAGAGTAGTTAGCATAATTGTTAGTTTAAAGGGTGTTTGGATCAGTTAGTTTATTTGAGTTTAAGCTTTGGTTCGTGCTTGAAATCTGCATACTCAGTCTCAATTAAGGCCACTTGAGTTAATTTAGTCATTATTCTACATCTGTACTAAGCAAAAAGTCAAAATCATTTGGTATAGGTTCATATTAATGCATCAATTAGTATAAGGATAAATTAATCTTGCATTTAGGTAACTATAGTTGTAATATAGCCTACATTAGTCTTATTTCATCATTTCATTTCAATCTCAGTTCATTAAAGTGAATCAAAACTCATTTTAGTCAAACTTTGAAAAATCTGTCATAAGTCAAAAGTGTCAAAACCAGTTTTTCACCAATCTTTGTAGAATTTTCATGTGTTCAGTTCTGAGTCAAAATCATTGAAACTCTGGGATAAATAAGTTTAGTTGGTCTACTTTTGGAAACTGAATTTTGTGGAATTTTGGGAATGCTTTTAAGCACTAAATCGCTCTTCAAAGAGCTTATTTGCCTGTGTCAAGACTTAGCCAACATCGAGTGTGAAACGGGTCCCTGCAGCCCTCGCATGTGGTTCAAATTAGCTTATTAGGATCTGAATTTTGGTACAAGTGTTCTTTGCTTGATGGTATTGAGGTTCTAAAACTGGTTTCGCTTTTGCTTATTGGATAAGTTGTGGCTTTAGCTTAAAGTAGGTAAGGTAGAGGCTGTTTGGTTTCTTAGCAAGTAATTAAGTCAAATCTTTATAATCAGAGCATTAAAGGTTTAGAGAAGTTGGAATAGACTGCTTTTAAGTAGTCTTTGCATACTTTTACTACTGTGTTCAATTGGTGCCTTTTTGAGATCATTTGCTTATTTTGAGTGCTTATTTATAAGCACTTTTCACATCAGCTTCATTTTCTTGCACACCTGCATCACTTCTCTTATTTTTCCTAGATTTAGAATATTATTTTAGAATTTTTCTGAATTTTTCATAATTTTCTGGATCTGTTTACTATTTTTCTTATTTTAAATTAGTTTTTAATACTTTTTAATAGTTTTTTAATACTAATTAATCAGAAAAGCTTCAAAAAAATAAGTTTTCAATTTTCATAGATTAAGATAAATATAAAAAGCAAAAAAATAATTTTTCCAGTTTTTTCTAGTTTAATTTGTAATTTTTAGCTATTTAATTAGTTTTAAATAGTTTTAAATTCGTAGAAAATAGAAAAAACATCAGAAAAATACAAAATTAGTTTTGAAAATTCTCTTTAGTTATTTTAGATTTTTTAAAAATAGTTTCATATTTTTCCCATTTATTTTCATAATTCTTAGTACTTTAATTTAGTTTTAAAAGTTAAAAATTAGTTTTTAATTCGAATAAATTCCAGAAAAATCCTAAAAATTAGTTTTAATTCATAAATAGTTTTTAAATTGCATTTTTAGAGTAAATGTAATTTTAGGTCATTTTTAGGATATAGATTAGACGTAGTTGCATTTTATTTACGTTTCGTTTATTACGTTTTTTCTCGTACTTAGATTCCCGCAGATAATTTCCTTAATTATTTTCCCAATTCCGTAGTTTTTAATAAAATCAAATTCAACAAATCAATACATCGAGCATTAAAATTCCAAACCAAAAACGATCTTTGCAATTCACGCCTCGTTGGGAAACGATTCGGGTTGACTAATCCGTATCACGATCACACACGGATTTGATTTAATATTCTTTTCCTAAAGGAATTTTTAATCTATCTTCGTGATTATTTTTATATCAAGATTGTAGTTTTATCCATACACAAATACCCCTAAACCTACACGAATCAAATTTTGGCGTGCCGCCGGGAGGTTGTGTCGCGACAATATCGTTAACGGTTTGACGATTAGTGACTCGAGATCCTTCCTTCGTGAAGTTACTATTTTTCTAAAAATAAAAAGTAAAAATATTTTCCTTTTTCTTTTATATATATATCACATTAAAAATACAAAAGATTTTCTCTTGTGTTTTGAGCTTAAATAGAATACATCAATTATATAACATTCTCAATCGAGGTGTTATCATTAGTAAGTTCCCGAACCAAAGATCAAAAACTTGCCTTTGTGTCGCTTGTGAGTCGATTTATTTCTATCGGATAAACAAAGCGTGTGGTGGGTATAAGGACGGCCCGACATTAAATTGCGGTTTGAAAAGAGGCGGGTTTTTAATAAGCTTCATACGACCTAAAAAGCTTCTCCGCCGCTTGTGCGTTTGTCTTATAAGTGATTTATTCACTTGGGATTATTAGTTAAGTTCCTTTGTTGTTTTCGAATACCGTATCATTTTAATTGCCTTGGTTTTTAAAGTGCATGCTTTTCGCTCTCGATCACGACGTAATCGTAATCGAAGAATAGACGTGCCGAGTTACGTACTATCGTTGAAGAACCCGTCATGGCGCATACTCGAACGATGAACGAGTTACTTCAAGCTCCCGTGAGACGGCTACGGTGATGTTATCGTATTTCCACCAATTAACACCGAAAATTTTGAACTAAAACAAATTTAATACAATTGGTGTCTAACAAACCTTTTTGTGGTTTAGATCATGAGGAGCCCCACGCACACCTTCGTTGGTTTAATCAAGTTGCTTCTACGATTAACTTTCGGGGCGTCTCTCATGAGTCGATTAAGTTGAGATTATTTCCATTTTCCCTTGAGGGGGCAGCCCGGACTTGGCTCGAAAAAGAACCCCCTCACTCGATTACAACATGGGAAGATCTTTCTAAGAAATTTGTGAACCAATTCTTTCCTCCGTCAAAGATAACAATGTTACGAAATCAAATTATAAATTTTCAACAAAAATTTGACGAAAGTTTTGGAGAAGCATGGGATAGATTTAAAGAACTTTTGCGAAAATGCCCAAATCATGGTTTTACCGATCTTCATCAGATTGATACGTTCTATAATGCTCTTACTCCATCCGATCAAGATTCGCTTAACGCAGCCGCCGGTGGTAACATCTTGAGTCGTATGCCCACCGATATTAGAACGATTATCGAAAATAAATCAAAAGTTTCTTCGTCTAGAAACCGACCGGTTGTTTCTAAGATCGCGACCAACGACAACTACGCTCGGAGGAGTGAGTTGAGTGGGTCAACCGATGTTTTTAATTCGATGATGAGAGAATTTAAGAATCAAATCCGAACCAACAAAGCCGTTATCGAAACATGTGTTATTTGCGATGGTCCTCATCCATACTATAATTGTCAAGCCACCGATGGCGATCTCGAAATGCTTCAGTAGCATCCGCTAATCCGGTTCAAAATCGAACCAAGGATACCGTGCCAACCAAATGGGACCACCGGTTTTGCACCCGCTCCTCAACAACAACAAAACCAAAACCGCTATCAAAACCAATCTTACAATCAAAACCGAGGAGCTAATCTTAATCATGGTAATCAAAACTACCAAGCTCCTCCACCTCAAGTTTATCAACAATCTTATCAACCACCTCATCAAGTTGCTCCGAACAACGAGTTTCTAACTTACATGAAGAATTCCGATAACACCATTAAAAGTTTACAAACTCAAATCACCAGCATGAGGAATGAATTTGCTACGAGTAACAAGCATATGAGTGAAATGAGGAATATGATGGCTAGTTTCTTTCAAGCCAATCAACCGTCTACGTCTTATTCTCAACCCTCGAGTTCCGGTTCTCTTCCAAGTAACACGATTCCTAACCCGAGAGGTGACATGAAAGCTATCACTACCCGAAGTGGTGTTGCTTACGATGGACCCACGGCTCCTACCACTATTTCTTCTTCTCCGTCTCGTGTGGTAGACCGTGAGACCGGGGTGACAAAGGACCCGTGCTTCCTACTAATAAGGGAGTACGAGAATGTCCAACCCACGGTTGTCCCGACGTCTGAACCCAAGGATGCTCCAGTTAGTGCTGAAAAGACTAATCCGAAAACAACACTTTCGTACCCGTCAAGGATGAATGATCAAAAGCAACGTGAACAAGCAAATCTTCAAATGGAAAAATTCTTTCAGATATTTCAAGATCTTCACTTCGAAATTAGCTTCGTGGATGCTCTTCTTCTCATGCCTAAGTTTGTTTCGACACTAAAAGGATTGTTAAGTAACAAAGAGAAAATTGTAGATTTGGCAAAAACGTCTTTGAATGAGAATTGTTCGGCGGTTATTCTCAAGAAACTTCCTGAAAAGTTAGGTGACCCCGGCAAGTTCCTCATTCCATGCGATTTTCAAGGAATTATTCAATGCTCCGCCTTGGCCGATCTTGGTGCGAGTATCAATTTGATGCCGAAATCAATTTACGATAGACTTTCATTGCCCCCACTTACCCCAACGTGTATGACCCTCGAGCTAGCCGACCGTACTACGACAAAACCAATCGGTATAGCCGAGGATGTTTTTGTTAAAGTGGGGAAATTCGATTTCCCCGCAGATTTTGTTGTCGTTGATTTCGATGCCGACCCTCGTGTACCCCTTATTCTCGGAAGATGCTTCTTAAGGACGGGCCATGCGTTGATTGATGTGTATGAAGGAGAGATCACTTTAAGAGTTGGAAAAGAAGCCGTCACGTTTAACGTTAACCATACTTCCAAATCTTTCACCAACTATAATGATGTAGCCAAAATTAATGACACCGAGGTGACAAAGGACCCGGGAATTCCTACTAATAACGGAAGTCCCAAAAATGTCCAAACTCCGGTTGTTCAAAAAGTTGGGCCTAAACCATTGAGAATTGATCCGAGTCTTTCACGTTTTACGGTTAAGAGTTTGTCGACGATACGTGCTGAGCGAAAGAAGAAATTAGAAAAGGAGACTACAACGGTTGTGGTGGAAAATGCTAGCTCTAAGAGCACACCACTTGTCCCACCTCCGCTTTTTGTGTATCGAATTGATCTTGTTCCTAAAAACGTCGAGCTTTCTTTGAGTGGCAATCCCACTCCTTCTTCTGAAAATATGGAACTTTCTTCTAAACAAATCATTTCTGATTCTTCCTCTTCCCTCACTAAATTTGAGGAGGATGATTCTATCATGATAGAAATCGAGGCTTATTTGAAAAGTGATTCAGTTTCACCGGAAATTGATAACGCCGACATCGACATCGAAGGAGATATTCGTTTAATCGAAGAAATGCTCTCTTCACTCTCTCCAAAAGAAAATGAAATTAAAGAAGTCAAGCCGTCTACTAATCCTTCGGAGCCCGAGCTCAAGGAATCTTCCATTGATTTACTTCTTGAGGAGTTCGCCGATGAACTCGCTCGCATGGATCCTCTTCCACCGGGAAGTGAGGATGACGTCTTTGATTTTAGAGCCGACTTACGAGAAATCGAATATTTGTTATATCAAGATCCGTCAATTTACTTCGAGAAGTTCACCGATGAACTTGCTCCCATTAACTCAATTCCGTCAGAAGATGATGTTTTAGAAGAAACAGAATACGATGATCCATTTTACCCGAAGAAAGATAAGGAAGTGAAGCTTTCGACAGATGAACTTGTTGATACTGAGGTCCCACACTATTTTTTATCCGAGAGTGATTCCTCTTCTCGTGAGGATTTTTACGTAGATGATACGTTGATTTCGTTCCTTTCCGAGGACAAGATTTTTAACCCTGGGATACTCATCAGAGAGGACATTCATAAAACAAAAGTTAACCGGAAAAAGGATCCTCTCTTGGATGCCTTCATGTTTGAGCCTTCAAGTAACACTTTTCTGTACCATGGACTCCCTTCTTCTATGGAGTCGTTTCTCTTAGATCCGTCATCCCTTCGTCCGCCCGCTAAACCGCCGGATGATGGATCACTCTTTATTGATAAACCTTATGTGAGTTTGGGAGGATTTAACCTTTATGTGCTGGAGCCCGACATTTTCTTTCCCTCCCAACCCACCCATTCTCTTTCCCTCCGGAGTGAGGATACCGTTTTCGACCCTGGTATCTCTACCACTTTCTTCCCCAAGGACAAATGAATTCGGGGACGAGTCAGGCTAGCGACTCGGTGAAGAAAAACAGTAGCGCTTCGTGGGAGGCACCCCATGCTTATCTCTATCTTCTTTCTTTTTTCTAATAAGTGACGTGAAGGGGTTAGCCTCTTCAATTTCTCGTGTTTGGTTCTTTATGATGTTGTGTGTAGGATTTTCCTGATATGAAGACTCTCGTTCTCGAAGTTTATCTTTTCTCCACTCGAGTTTCATGATCGATGCTGATGGAAATCCGATATCCGAAATCTTATCGACTAACGTTTATCTTTAAGCATACTTAATAAACGGCTTTTAGATTTTCGTTGATACCCTTGCCTTTAAACATTGAGGACAATGTTTCGTTTTAGTCTGGGGTGGGTAATCTTCGATTTGATTTGACCGCACTTGCTTGTTTTTTTTTTCGTGTACTCTCGCAACCCCGTTTTTCCTTAGAAAATAAAAAAATTGTGCAAAAATGAGAAAATTTAATATTTTTGTAAGCTTTTGCTAGTTTTATGATCGAAAAGTTCTTGCTAGTCTCTTAGAAGTTTCTTTAAATATGCGTTTTTCTTGAAATAGCCTTTGCTAATTGCTTAGACAAGAGGCTATAAAATGCGATTCTAGCTCTCAAGGCCAATAATTTGCAAGTCTCCCTAAGTAATTTTATATATGCGAAGCTTAAACAAGAATGTGCTAGTTTCTAATAAGTGACTTTAAAAATGCGAGACTTGAGATTATTTGACAAGCATTCGCTAAGTTAATATATGTTTTGACACCTTGTTGACTTTCACTGGTGAGAGTAGGAATAGAATTACGACTTGACCGGGCGTGTTGAGCCCTAGCTTGTTCCTTAACCATAGATAATCTTAAAATTATCGGCTAAGCATCCCGGATCTCATTATTTGGGATTTTAAATTTGCGGAGATCGAGAAATGATAGAGTTACTTATGAGTTTAGATGCTAAGCGTGGATTAGTTGGTTCTCTTTAGAGCCCATCGAAGGTACTTATGGCTTTTGTTCCCACAAAATTGTTTCACCCCATATCTCAATTAAATAAATAATTAGAGATGTTGAGTTTTGGCGATAGTTAGTTTTTATCTTCTTAAAAGAATCTTTGTTTTAAAATTGGGTACACATCAAGGATCCGTAATAAATAAGTAATAAGTAATAAATAAAGTTATGAGTCGGTTCGAGATCGGACCCTTGGATCTTTAGCCGGATTGGGTGAGGTCTTGGTCTAACCCATCGGGATCCTCATTTCATGAAGCCTATAGTCTTGGAATTACCCGTGAAGCTCCGTAGTTCATAGCTCATATAAGTAAAAGTATAAGTGCAAAAAAAAAAAAATTATCGACTTAGCTTGATGTGGACCACATTTTTGATGTGGACCTCATTTTTGGGACAATGGTTCTTGAGGGAAGATGGATAACTAATTATCGACTTAGCTTTATATCTTTATCGGAATAAAAAAATTATCGAAACGAGAAATTTGAAGAAATTCATTTCTCACAAAAATAAAAAAAATCTAGAGGAAAATAGGAAATGGGAGCAAAGGTAATTACACAAGTAACTTCCATGGGTAGTGTTAGCATCTAGAGTCATATTTAACAATGATTTCGATTTTACGCTTAGTTTGGGGACTTGTGAAAATCGGGACGATGTATTCTATCCGTATGGTCACTTCACGCTGTGTTGTGTTTCCTACTCCGTGATCCTAACGTGTCGTTTGAAAAATGTTGGAGTTATTGATCGACATGAAAGTTCAACAAACCGTCACTCATAACCGGAATGTGCTTAATCGTAATATCTATACATGTGAAATAAAAGGTAAACGGGGCATTTTTAGAATTAAGGCTTTCTTAATCTCTTTTGAGGAATCTTTGCTACTTCTTCATAGGTTTAGTAGAAAGAGATTGAAATCCTTGGTTTTAGAAGCGTGAGTTGATTGCATTGCGTGAGGACACGACAATGGTCTCGTCTGGGGTATTTTGATATGTGCAAAAACACATATCAAGGTCACCCCATGATTTACATTTCGAATCCTAGCATTCTATTTTATCTTCAGTCTTGAGCTCGTAGACTTTAATTCTTCAACTTCCGCATCTTTATGCTTTAGCAGTGACTCTTCATAGTCCGATTACTTTGTACTTTAAGTGGAGGTCTTTGATCTGATCCACATCTTGATTATCTTTGAGCTTGCTTTGAGATCATCAGCCACAGTTAATCTCTGGATCACCCTTTGTAGTGTTGCCTTCATGTGATGTTGTGACTTTTGGACCGACACGCTAACACTTTCAGGATCATGACATCTTTCCATCGAGTAGCGAAAGCTTTCTTGGTTCATGATATTTGCGCAGCGTAGAAAGCGAAGCATAGTATAAAAATATCGAGCCGGGTTATGTAGATATGCACTAGTCATGATTTCTTCAATTAAGTGTGGATGCTTTGTGAGCATGCGGCTTTGGATTGACTTCTCAATTCGATCACCGCAATCGTCCAAATGTACCGCAAACAACGATTAGCAATAAAACACACGAAAGTGTCTTTGATCACTTTCGTTGAATTGAGGTACACGACCCACGGTTCCCCATTGATCAAGACAAGTACCGCCCGTGATCAGGTATAATTTCGAAGAATCTCCTTGACATGGTTTCGCGGCTGCTCTAGCCGTTCTCAAACTGGAGCGTCTCAAAGAAGACAACACGGAGTGAGTGAACCAGCGAATTGAGATTCACTGATTGATGAAAAAATTGATTTGAAAACAATCGGGTATTGCTTAGAAGAAAGAGTTTTGCAATACGACGAAGGTTTTATGAGAAATATCACTTTTTAATCAAAAATACTTTTTGTATTTGAAAATGAATACACATTCGATGTGCTAGAGAAAAGAAGATTTACACATCGAACGGTTTTTCCAAAAGTATTCGTCAATTCATTTCCTGGACCAAGGTTGATTCAAGAGTGAATCGCCCCATTGTTTCTATCCACAAGCTTGATCTTTGGAAAAGATCTCACATGTCACCCACCAAGATCTTGTTTGATGTTGGCTCTAGAAGGATTTCCATCTTCATCGTGAATATTTTACATATCACTCGGATGTTCTGGCAATACCACAAGGATAATGCGTAGGACCTCAATATATACTTACTTTCCACATTGTGTGAAACAGCAAGCCTTCATTAATTTTATGTCCTAATGAGATTTTGTGAATGATCTCTTGGCTCTAGACTCAATTGTGCACTTTAGTTTCCTATGCCGGAGACTAGGGAGAGGGTCTCCTTCTTCAATATCAATAATCTCTAAGAGAAAGTCGATAGATTATGTAGGTTCCCTGTGAGAATGGAACAAGTACTTCTAAGAGGAACTTGAGTAGGTTGGGAAGTTTAGTGCAGTGCGTCACTGGGTCCATGACGTCTTGTCTTCAATACCAGTGTTACCTTAGTAACCACCAGTAGCAAATGTATTGAACCCGTCGCCCTAAGGTTGAATTATTGGAGGGCTATTTCTTTTCACCCTTTTCACATTCATTTCTTTTTCATTCTTCAACCCTTCATTGCTTATCGATACTTCATTACTAGAACCTTGTTGGGTTTGTTCCAATTACTAGCTCTGTCTCACCGCACTCTTCCCATTTGTCACTTTTCTCCTTTTTTCATCACACCTAAGGACTCTACACTATCTAGTAGATTGTCCTCGGTAGATCCCTCCGCTCAAGGGATCGTGGGAACGTAATACCTAACCTAACCATCCTTATATCACCATGCATAAAGTAAATTGGTCGGTCTTATGGTATTGTTCTTTCCTTCTTGAAACCAATTGAAAAATCATTTGGAAAATCAATCAAGGTACTTGTGATATAATATCAAAGCATTTTGTACCTTAATTGTTCTGATCATTTAGAAATTCTCCCCCTCGACATGTGCATATGATTATGAAATTGTTTAGCACATGGAGGCAAGAGTTCTTTTGAAATAATTTCTATGATCACAATTTCCTTAGAAACAGCCTTTTGATTTTCTTGGTAAATTCTCCCCCTCAAAATGTGCGTTGGTTGTTTAAAATCATTTTAGCACATAGAGGAAAAAGTTCTTTGAAGTACTTACACGATCACATTGCCATACAGAAAACCATTAGAAAATCAATCAAGGTACATTATGTTGAAACATAGAAATCATTGTACCTTGATAGTTTATTTTCTTTTGAAATACTCCCCCTCAATATGTGCTTCGAGATTCGAAAGCGTTTAGCACATATGGGAGAGCAGCCTGCACTTTTGAATCAAATCGATCATCATTTATCAGATTTCATATTAAATCACAAATTCTCCCCCGATCAAAAATATCAAACCCTTTGAGATTTTGGATCCCAAGTGATTTAATAAGGTTTGGAAACATGGGAGAATATGTGGCCTTGTTTAAATACTCTTTTGGTTTTTGATTAAATGCTCCTCCACAATCATGTGCATTATGTATTTCAGAATCGTTTGGCACATGAAGGAAGGAATGCTAGGATTCGAAATATAAATCATGTGGTGACCTCCCTTAGGGGGAGATTGTTAGGAATTAGAAATTCCATAGTGAAGAGTCGGTCACCCCAACTATTATCTAGCATAAGTTAGCTCGTAGACATATCGTTATTTACGTTATTCAGTATTTAATTAGTTAGTTATTAGCTTAGTTATTAGTTTAGAGTAACACCGTGGAGGAAGGACATGTCTTTACCCACTGTATGCCTGATCCACAGTCCGAAGGAGGACGTTTAGTATGTAACTATAAATACCCTCTACCTCCCAAGGTATAGGGTTGGACCTTTCACTCAATCTAACCTTCTTTCTTTTGTTTACTTTCTCTCTCTAGAAAGGCTCCCATCTTCCACTTTCTCTCTCTAAACTCTAAGCCATACGTCCCATTGATTTGTGTGATTATGTGTTTATGAAATCCAATAAGTAACAGGCTCTTTGTCGTGACAGCTGATTGAGGAAACCCAATATGATGAATTTGACACTGAAGCAAAATATCCTGAACTTGTGACTTAAACTTGCACAAATGTTTAACAAAGAGCGGTGCAGAGAGTTCATGCAACTTTGAATCCATAAGTACTCTATACTCTTCACCCAACAAACCATCAAGTTTAATACGTACATCATCTCTCGAAAAATCCACAACTTCATGTGACATCGAGCACTACAACGTAACTTGATGAGTGGCCTTTACTCATCATTTTTAGCCCGAAAAACCCACAAAACGTCTAAAACACCGAAATATACCCATTTATATTGCAGATATCCTTGGAATGTGTTTTTATTAATTTCAAGTACAAAGGATCGAAAACAAGGCAAAAACGGATAGAAATGAGCTTGGAATGGAAAACGTGCTTGGAGGACGGAGCCGGGAGTGGATTTTCTACATTTTTGGATCCCGAGACACGATTTTGGAATGAGATTGGGAAAACAAACTCAAAACCAAACCCTAAACCAAAAATTACCTTTCTACCCTTTACCCAAACCCAATTTACCATTTTATCCTTAAACCCAAAACCAAATTACCTTTTTACCCCTAAACGTAAATATTTTTCATTAAAAACAATTATTTTTATTTAAAACCATTTTTTTTTATTTAAAACAATTATTTTTATTAAAAATAATTTTTATTAAAAACATTTTTACTTTTTAACCTTTGGATAAAAAACCTAAAAACTAAACTTTATTTAAAATAAAAACTAAAACCTTAAACCTTTACCCTTTATTTAAAAAAAAAAAAAAAAAAAAAAAAAAAAAACTCCTTTTATACCCTTTTAAACCCCTTCACAACTTAACCTCTTTTGAACCCCTTCAATAACCTTTGAACCCTTCCTAAACTACAATTGACCCCACCATTGAACCCTCCCCCAATTCCCTTTAAAACAATTCCCTTTAGCCGTTTCATATATTTACCCATATCCTCTATTTGACCCAAATTCACCAAAACCCAAAATTGCTCGCCAATAAAACATCACCATCTTCCTGTCCTCTCACCCGTGAAAAAGCCAAGACATGTTCACATGCATTTCATGCCACCTTCGCAATCCAAGGTGATTGTATTAAGACTCCAATCTAGATCAATGGTCGTCATTTAAAGCTTGGTGGCCAAGATAAACCAATGGTTAGATGATGCTGAGAAGCACAAATGATAGGCTCAAGGCTCAATTTTCTCTCACAAATGAAACACAACAATGACAGCAGCAAGAGGACAGAAAAATGAGGCCCAAGTTTAGGCTTAGTGTATAAATAGGATATATGTAATTTTGGAAAACTTGTCTAGAATTTCAAAGTTCTAGTTCCAATTTACTTTCAATGTCATTTACTTTAATTCTCATTTAAATTTCCATGTAATTTTTAATTTTAGTTTAATGCAATTTACTTTTCAGTTTTTAATCCCATCTCAGTTTTATGCAGTTTTGATGTTTTAATTCCTGTCATTTGTGTTTCAAAAGTGTTAGGAATTAGAAAATTCCATAGTGAAGAGTCGGTCACCCCAAATATTATCTAGCATAAGTTAGCTCGTAGACTTGTCGTTATTTACGTTACTTAGTAGTTTATTTGTTAATTAGTAGCGTAGCATAGTTTAGTGCAACACCGTGGAGGAAGGACGGGTCTTTACCCTCTCGTATGCACGATCCGGTCCGATAGGAGGACGTAGTATTTGTAACTATAAATACCCTCTACCTCCTAAGGTAGAGGTTGGACCTTTCATTCATCTTAATCTAACCTTCTAAGTTTTCTTTCACCTCTCTCTCTAGAAAGGATCCCACTTTCTCTCTAAACTTTACATAATTCGAACCATATATTGTTATGTGATATTTTGTGAAATCCAATATGTTACAATTGGTATCAAGAGCCATGGTTAGATCATCTCTTACATATCTTTGGATTTCTAGTGGTTTTAGGTGGTTTTGAGTTTGAGAAAGTTTAGTGGTTTTGCATCATTTGGTTGATTTCTAGTGTTAAAGTTTGGATTTTGATTGTACTTTTGTGTTTAAGATTATCATAAGTGTTTAGGTTTTGATTTGGAAGGCTTGAATCATCGTGGTTGGGTTATTTTTGGATTGGAAAGTGGTGCTTTTGAATATGTTCTTCGTAGAGACTTGTAGTTATATTTCTTCATAGAGACTTGTGGTTATGTTCTTCGTAGAGACTTGCTGTTATGTTTTTCGTAGAGACTTGTGGTTATGTCCAGATTCAATGTATCTGTGTAGAGACTTGGCGTAGAGACTTGGCATAGTGTTAGGAATTAGAAATTCCATGTATTAAAGAGTCGGTCACCTCTAGTATATGTAATCGTTAGAAAGCTCGTAGTCATAGTTATTTTAAGTTAAGTAGTTTTAGTTAAGTAACACCGTGGAGGACGGACGGTCTTTACCCACTGTATGCCCGATCCACGACCCGTTGTGTGGCGTTTTATTGTAAAACTATAAATACCCTCTACCTCCCAAGGTAGAGGGTTGGAGCTCATAATAATATTTCTTTCTCTCACTATAGTTCCCAACTCTCCCTTTCTCTCACTAGAACTTTCTCTCTAACATACCATACGCCTACTTTGATCATGGTTTAGAGTGTTTGTGAAATCCAAATATCCTACAATTGGTATCAAGAGCCATGGTTTGATCACTCATCTTTCATGCTCTTTGTTTTGGTGGATTTCATAAGGGTTTTGGTGTATTAAGGGTTTAGGAGAGTTTGATTCATTTGGACAAATTCTAGTGGTAAAGTTTGAATTTTGCTTGTACTTTTGTGTTTAGGATCATCATATGTGGTTATGTTTTGAATTGGAAGGCTTAAATCATTGTGGTTTGGTTGTTTTGGATTGATAAAGTGGTTATTTGTTAAAAAAGGACTAAGCGAGTTGAGTCTCGGACTTGTGTTTCTTCAAAGCGTGTTGCTTTGTTATTTAATGCGAGTTGGTACATGTGATTGGTCCCAAACCGTCAAGTTTAATCACACAAGCTAACCACTTGTGAATGGTCAACCGTAATAAACTTAAAACAGCTCAGAAAGCAATACAATTAAGATCAGAGGAGTATAGTGTATCCCCGGGTCGTTAAGTCCCAACGAGGTGTGAACACTGTAGTACAACGAATCTGTGATCGGATGATATTGAATGGGAAAAGGTTTGTGAAATGGAATAATTATACCTAAAGAGAAAGTTTATAAATTACAAGGGCTTAAATGCAAATTAAAGAAAATTAAAAACTAAAATATATTAAATAAACGCTATCACTATTTTTAAAATCGATGAACGTTTAAAACCTAAAACGACGTTTAAATAAAATTACGTAAGCGCACAAAATAAAACGTGAAAATAAAGAAGGAAAATACCTACGGATATGAAAATGATATTTTTACAATCCTAATAATAAAAGAAAATTATTAGAAAAATAAAATTATTTTTTATGACTATTTATTTAATTATTATTAATTAAAAACTATTTATTAATTATTTAAAATGCACTAAGATATAAGAAAATATAAAATTAACCTAGAAAAATGAAATTATAACTTAGAAAAATCTAAAATATGATAAAACTTATTTTAAAACTGAAAATATATTTTTTAGACTTTATATGTATTTATTATGAATTTAATACTATTTAAAACTAATTAAAATGCTAGAAAATACTATTTAAACTAAGAAAATTATGGAAAAATATTTTTTGGCTTTTATATTTATCTTAATCTAGGAAAATTGAAAACATATTTTTTTAAACTTTTTCTGATTTATTTGTAATAAAAGCTAATTAAAAAGTACTAAACACTTATTAAAATAAAGAAAAATAGCAAACAGTACTATAAAATTATGAAAAATTCAGGAAAATACTAAAATATAATTCTTAATCTATGAAAAATATAAAAACATATACTAGTGTGTGAGAAAATGAAACTGAAGTGAAACTGCTTAAGTAATAAGCACCTAAATAAAGCTATAAGCTACAAGAATAAGCCAAATGATCAAATAAGCTGAGTTATGCTAAAATAAGTCTAACTTAACTAATTAACAGTACTCTAGATTACTAAATAAGCTTAAACTAGATTTGAGCTTATGGGATTAATTAAGCAAAACAGTTATCAAGGGGGCTACTTTAAGCACATGCATAAGCAATCCTAATAAGCTAAAGGGAAAAACAGATATTGGGATCTCAAGATCACCTAACTTACTACACTTGGACCAAAAATCAGTCCTAAACAAGCTTTAATGAAGCTTGTGCAAAGGCTGAAAGTTGCCTGTGCACACTCAGTGAATGCTGAGTGTGTGCATAGGGCACTTTTGCCCTATTTGACAAGCTAAATAGGAGCTTATAGACATTTATTAAAAATCTACAAAATCAGATTTATAAACTAGACCATCTCAACTTGTTAAATCCAAAATACCAAAAGCTCTTAACCAAGGATTAACAAATGAGACATCAACAAAGTTTTGGCAAAAACTGGTTTTCCAACTTTTGACTTATGACAGATTTTACAAAGTTTGACTAAAATGGATTTTGATCATGCAAAACAGTTTGTAAATGTTATTTAGAGATGAAATATGACCTAAAGAAACTGCTATGATGATTTTATACTTAAAATGCAAGATTATACCTACTCAATCTAACGGATGAACTTATAATAGCAAGTTTAATATAATTTTGACTTATTGATGAGTGTCTAAATACTCATCATTTTGTACAAAATAAACGCAAAATCATCTCGAAAACACTCGAAACACATCAAAATGATCAAAATATCACAAATCAGTGTTTTATGTGTTTTAAATGCAAAATATCAAAATCGATGAAAAATGTATCAAGTTTGCAAAATTGGCGCTTTAGTCCCCAAGTTTTAAAAGTTGTCAAATCTAGTCCTCGGAATATCAAAATGTGGAATTTTATCATTCAAGGTCCCTAAAATATTCTAAGTTATCAAAAACTGATCCTTGAATGATTCTTTGGTCAATTGGCAAGAAAGGTCCTCAAACTTTGGAAATTGCAAATCTAGTCCTTGGATTTTTAAAAAATGGATTTTATGCAAAAAGGGTCCTTGTTTTATCAATGTTTGTCAAGTATGGTCCTTGAGAGAAGTTTGGAAATGTGGCACTTTTAGTCCTTGAGGTTTGGATAATTACAAAATTGGTCCTTATTGTTACTTCTAAACCAAACGGATCCTATATTATATCTAGGCCCAAATCCAACACAAGCCCAACCCCATTGGCCCCCTTGACCCTTGAGCCCCAGGTCAGATTGCATTTTGGCCCTGCCACAACCCCTTTTGACCCCCCTTTGTATTATTAAAGCTCGGTCAACAGAAGTCAAACAAGAGGAATACCGCCAACACTGTTCACCTTCTCTTCAACCCCTGTAACATCAAAACCAGTCCTGGTTTTCACCACATTTTCAACACCCCTCCCATACCTTGTCTCCTCCACTGCCACTAACACCAAAATCCTTTAATTATCTCAACCAAACCTAATTAATGTCTAAACCTGCTTTGAAGAAATTGGCGCCAAATTTTACAAGTGGACGGTTTTGATGATTCTATGCAATCCAATGGCTGGAATTTGGTGGGAAACAATCAGAGGTCTTCATTGAGTGCAAAAAGTCTATAAAGTGGAGAGAAGAAGCAATGTATCAAGTATCTAGAGTAACTTAAAATTTTCTTTAGTCGTTTTTTGTAATCTAAGATTTCCAGTGTATGTTTTTAAATCCAAGTACTTTGTTTAAGTTTCTCATGTGTATTTGAACTTCTTTTAATAAGTAATTTCAAGTTTTAAAGTTTAAATCAGTTTATGCAATTTTTCTTTAGAAATCTCATATGCTTCAAATGTTGATATTGGTTGTTTATATGGACTGAGTTAGCTCACATAAGCTCCCAAATAGCTTATAAAAGCTATTAGATACACTAAAAGTCAGTTTAGAATCAAAACAGAAAAATCACAAAAATACCAATTAAATAGGTGAAAATCAAAATCACTTGGAGATGATGTACACAATGGAGCAGGGTGAATTATGGATGGCCTTGGTTTAGTAGCTTAGTGGTAAGCTAATAGGGTGTTCATTGGTCCCGGTTCTCGGTTTTAAGCTTGGAAGCTTTTGTAAGCATTTTAACCATTTTGGCATTTCAACGTTGTACTTGTTCATTAGCTCTAATTCCTGTTTCTTATTGTTTACTAGTTATAATTTAGTGTTTTTGATCATTAAAATCAGTAGGTTGTTTTCTTAAATTTGTATTTTGCAAAAATCTCATTTGGACAGTGAAAATGGCTTAAGTCTCATTTCTTAGTGTTAAGTTGTTATTACTGTTGGATTAAGCTTATTTGATCTTATTTAATGATTACATGATGTCTATATTCAATCTCATGGTTTTAAATTGTGATTAGCTTTGAAAAAGTTCTAAAACAGTCATTTAAGGTCTGTTTGGATTTGCTTTCTTAAACTACATCAGGTCTTGTTTGTGTTGCTCTTTGTGCTTGCTTTGTGTCACATAAGTGACTTATATCTCATATCAATCATATAAGTCAGTTCTTGTTCTGAAAAGTCAAAATAATCTATAATCTAATCCTTTGTGCTCACTGTTGGATTTTACAAAGTAAGGATCATTATTTTGTGTAAGAAAGTTGTTAAAAGTACTCAAATCGGTTTTATATCACTTAAATACAACATATTCAGTGAGTAAAAGTGAATCAAAGTTCATAATAGTCAACTTCGTGTTTTCTTAAAAGTCAATTTCAACTAGGTCGTTTTGATTAAAATAGATCTTTTTAGTGTGAGTTTAATCGTGTTTTAGCTTAAAAGCTCTTAGGGTATTAGAGTATAGTTGCTAAACAAAATACAAAATGCTAGTTCTTTGTTTCTCGACTTCTTAAGTGCTTTTTGATTAGCTTTTGTGGATACCGTTATGAAAAGTGCCATGTGCACAAGTGAATAAGCCCATTTTGAAAAGTTTGCACTGAGCTCAATTTTTGGTCTTATCTTGTGATACTTGTTTCTTTGGGTAGCCACCAAGCTATCTTGAGGTTCCAACTCTTGTTTTTCAATTTGCGCTTTAATAGCTAGAAATGCAAGTAGTTTAAAGATTGTCCCATTTTGTTTTAATCAAAAGTGCTTATCGCTTATTTATAGCTTTTCAAAGGTGCTCCTCTGTCTCTTTTAGCTTCATTTTAGTTCTTATAGCTTGTTTGCATCTACTTTGAGCTTTTGTTTCATTGGTTACCTTGTTTGAGCTTATTTCACCAAATAAGCTCATTCTAGCCATCACACAATAAGCTCCTCAAACAGCTTATTTGTGACTTATAAAATTTTTTTCTTTGTTAAAGTTTCATAAAATCAGTATTAAAGTAGTTTTCAAAAAGAAAATCCAGAAAAAGATCAAGCTAAAATCAGTGATAGTGTTTATTTAAGATTTTCTAGCTTTTTGATTTTTCTTTTCAACTTTTTAATAAGCAAATCTTGTTTTTCTATTTTTCTTTGTTTTCTGTCATCATATAGTATTTTTAGAAAAAGTTTCATATTTTTCTCTAGCTTTTTAGTATTTATTATAATTATAAATAGTTAATAAATAATAAATAATTAGTAATAAATAATTAAAAAGCCTAAAAAATATATTTTCTGTTTTAAAATTAGTTTTATCATATTTTAGATTTTTCAAAGTTAAAATTTTATTTTTCCAAGTTTATTTTATATTTTCTAGTAATTAAGTGTATTTTAAATAGTTATTAATTAGTAATAATTAAATAAAAGTGTGAAAAATATATTTTTAATTTTAAAATTAGTTTTATAGTATTTTAGATTTTTCTGAATCATAAGTTTATTTTTCTAGCTTTATTTTGTATTTTCTTATATTTTAGAGTATTTATTAAATAGTTAAAATAGTTTTTAATTAATAATAATTAATTAAATAGTGTTAAAAATAATTTTCTTTTTCTAATAATTTTCTTTTATTACGAGGATTCCAAAATGTCATTTTTATATTTTTAGGTCTTTTATTTCTCGATTCACTTTTTATTTTGTGCGTATCGTAGTTTTAAAACTTACGTTTACGTTTCTTTGATCCGATTGTTGTGCTTTCCAAATCAGACTCCATTCCTTTCCAATCAATCAAGAGTGTAATAATTCTAATCAAAAACCTTTACTGATCACTATCCTTAGTGAT
>CM040242.1:125423198-125492834 GCA_022545495.1 Chrysanthemum lavandulifolium | reverse complement strand
TTTCACCTCACACCAACAAACTTCACACTGCAATGAGATCCGAACCGCCTCGAATCTTCACAACCATGCTTTGATCGAGAGATGGGAAAATTATGGGCGATCGGTTCAAGAAAAGCGGTTTGATCAAGGAAGAGGTGGGCTGGTAGAAGTTATGTTGGTTATCAAAATCGAGGAAGGAATGGTAATCAAGGTTAAGCTAAGCCGATCAAATGTTATAAGCGTGGTGGTGAGGATACTTTGCAAGGCGCACATCTCAAAGCGTCCACGAATCTTGATGCCGAGAGATAAGATCTTTGCTTGTACAAGCTCGGGATAATGGTGTTGCTTTGGATGAAGAGGAATTGTTGTTTCTAGGCGAGGCAATGCCAAGACCTATGATGCGAGATGTGGATGAGCGACTATTCGGGAGATAGGTCACAATCATCGAGAATGCCTTTCAAGTCGCCGATTGTGATGCATACGACTCGATGTGGATGATGGACCTCTGCACACACAATTTTTATGGCTAGCATTTCTCCAATGGTTTCTCCCAAGGTCTCTTCTTCAACACAAGGTGGCTCATCCAAAGCAGACTCATCTCGAGTATTAAAACTATCGATGATGCCGATGTGCAACGGATACATGACAAAGTACAATCAATGAAACTATTGAATCAAATGTTGAAAATATGGGTAATATTAATATTGTCCCATATGATCAATATGTGAAACAAAGTGAAAGTGAAGTTGTACTAAGTGATGCATCTTCGCGTCAACAATGACCATGATTTTGATGAATTCACCGCATGTGCCCTGATGATTACGTAATTTAAGAACTAAATGCCTATAAAGAGCGTGTTGCTATCTATGAACAACGTGCAAAATTTGAGTTGACCTCTCGTGAGCGGAAAATGGATGACCAGTGCGTCTGATCATTAGAAAAAGTAAGTTTCGAGAAGAATTATTAAAACAAGAGTTAAATTCCTTGCAAGAAAAGATTTCTAAAAGCGCTAAGCAAAAACAAGAACTTCAAGAAAATGTGAAAATGCTTAAGCAAGAATTTAATGCAAAGGAATCAAAACTCTTGAAAGATTTTCTAATCGAAAACTTTGAAAAACAAACTTGAAAACAAGTTGTACATACAAGGAACACCATTGAATGCTCACATGATCACTAAGCATAGAGTTTTAGCGATAAGCATAGCATTCCCCTTGTTGAGGAACCAAATCCGAGAGGTCATTAAAAGGGCTAGAAATGCTCATAAGGTTCTTTATGATGGCAATGAAATCCTTAAACCTAGGCGAAACCTAGTTGCGTTGAGTGCACCGAGGAAGATAAGAAATCGGATGAAGTCACTAGGAAAAGATGAACAAGAAATTAGATGATCCTAAATGTAAAGAGAAGAAAATAAAGATCACACCCATGATTACAAGAAGGAAAAGCTGGTTTCCTTGAACATGTTTAAGCCTCGGACATTGTTGACTCCAGAACAAGTTTTACGGAAAATGGATTTAGATAAGCGTAAAAAAAATATTGTTGTAACAAACCCTCCCCTTTGGAAAATGCCTAGAAGCGTGTGTATCCTCTAATACACCAATGCATCTTGTTCCTAGAACAATTGCCACTAAAAGGATCACACCCATTGGTATAACCTCGAAGGAGAAAGGGTTTTGAGCAAATGAAAGAATGTTATTTAGCGAGGTCATGCCTTTCTTTAAACTTCTAAAGATCACTTTGAGAGTCTTAAAAGGGGATAGAAACCGATATTAAGGAATGGAAAAGGAATTTGATGCAATGATAGTTGAAGTTAATGACTATGAGCGAGCACTAAAATACAATGAGATTGAGAGGAAGAACTTGCATACACTAAATGAGAACACGATTTACGAATGTATTGCTCAAGATGTGTTTTCAACGCTACAAATTGTTCCATTAATGCTTCCAAATTTCATGAATTATCGGTTGCCACGAAAGTCTCCCATGATCGTGTCATTGAGCTTGAAAAAACTAATTACGAACTAAGCGAGAAAATTGAGCCGGATGATCACGACAATTTGGTTAAACATTTTTCTAAAATAGAAGTTGAGCATTTTAATTTACAACTAAAATATCAACATCTTAAAGAAAATGTCAAAACTTCAAATATCAAGACATCCTCGGATGCTCGAGTTTGATGCGAGTTTTCAAATTAACAAGCGTGATGAGCAGATTCAAGCTCATTGCAACACGATCGAGAAGGTTGAAAGCCCAAATCTCTCAATTAAAGGGTCAAGCGAACAATATGACGGGCTCTAAATGCCTCCTCCTTTAGATTCTCGAGAATTCTCAAGCGTTTCATCGTCAAAACCTAGTAAATGCATTACAAAAGGAAAGCGAAAGTTTTCTAGAAGAAAATGAAAAGGTTAAACGTCATTTCAATGAGTTATTTGAATCAATAAAGGTCACTCGTAACAAAATAACGAACAAATAGCTTCATTGCAAAAGGAAATTGAGAATCAAAGAGTCAGTAAAGGGAAAATACCAATGACCAATGGGGAGAATGGTGTATCAAAGGTTCACTCTTGTAATAAATATGCTTTATCGTGAAATATGTCCTCCTCATCTCGGGAACAACAAACTTCTTTGTTCAAACATACTTCTCATCCCTTAAGGATTGCCTAGAATGTCTGCGTGAGATTGTTGAAGAGGATAAGTTAGAGAAACCTCATGATAATGCAATTGGACATGCATGCTTATATGCCAAACGATCTCAAGAAATCCTAGAATGCTTGATCACAATATGTCCAAAGTCCTTAGGTGAGAGAGTTAATCCTTTGATTCCATGTTCGATGCCTAATGCCAAGTATGATATTACATCAATGCTATGAATGAGAACTCAGTGTGCCTCTAGGGTACATATCCCGGCACTTCTAGTTTGAAGAAAGTGAACCTTAGTGTGCTGCATGTAGTTCGATCGAAGACATCTAAGCAGGTGATGCAAAGAATAGTAAAACCAACTAATGTTCCCATTCCCTCTGAGAAATCGGTGACATTAAAGGGAGCGGGTCAAAGTCTCAAGACAATACAAGGAATGATAGGACCTCGCAAGCTAAGAATGTGCCTTTGGAAAAGAGTGAAGAACAATCTAGGAACTTTAAGCTTGAATCGAATAAAGCGATTCGTGTTGATTCTAGTATTAGCCATAGGCGTCTTGTAATTAATTGAATTCGATACTATTTGCAAACCTTGTATTGATGTCTCCGCTTGAATTACATTTCTAATCATGAATGTGGTGTTAATGTTTTGCCTAATGATGTTAATTGTCCGATTAATGTTGTTAATGCTAAAATTCATGCTAAAAAGGCAAAAAGGCAAAAGCGAAAGAAAGTTAGAAAGCAATGGAAACCCACAGAAGAACATTTAGTAAGATAGGCTATTATTGGATACCTATTGGTCATAAGAATAATCGAGACAATGCCCACTAGAAAATGGATGCCTCTTGGTAGAACTATTCCCTTAAGAAGTGAGCACACCGTGAGCAGGGCTAATACATACACTAGTCTTGCATCTATTCACAATGATTCCAGTGCCTTAATTTACGATATGAATGCTTCTTTTTACGATGTGGGTGTTCCAACAATTGTTACTAACCAAATGGAACCCATTCTTGCATGGGGATCCCAATTATCCGATTATCCATTCTTATGCATGTTCAGCGCATATCGTTCAAATCGTTTTGTGGTACTGGACTCAGTTTGTTCCAAGCATATATTGGCGACCGGTCACGGCTCATGAACCGTGAGCAAATTCATCGAGACAGATTAGATTCGGAATGATCATTTTGGTGCTATTATGGGTTATGGAGACTATGTTGTTGGCAAAAGTGTTATCTCCGGGGTTTACTATGTAGAAGGTCTTGGTCACAACTTGTTCTCTGTTGGTCAATTATGCGATTACGATCTAGAGTAGCCTTGAAAACATACACCTTCGTTAGAGAACTTGATGGTAAGGAACTTTTAAGAGGTTCACGTGGTTCAAATCTATACACCATCTCTATCGAAGATATGATGAAGTCTTCTCAATTTGCTTCTTGTCAAAGGCCTCTAAAACAAAGTCATGGTTATGGCATCGTCGTCTCAATCACTTGAACTTGGTACCATCAATGATCTCTCGGAAAGGACTTAGTTGTAGGTTTACCTAGACTCAAGTACGAAAAGGATCATCTTTATTCGACATGTCAATTGGGAAAAAGCAAAAGTATGCCCATAAACCCAAACCTACTAACTACATCACGAAGTTCTTCATATGATTCACATAGATTTATGTGGACCAATGAGGTCTGAGAATATATTTGGGAAGAAATATGTGTTAGTTGTGGTTGATGATTACTCTAGATTCACACAGGTCAAGTTCTTAAGGACAAAGGATGAAACTCGATATCATCATCAAAATCATCAAGCATTGCGGGTTCGACTTAACAAAGCAGTCAAAATAATAAGAACAGACAATGGGCGGGTTTGTCAACAAACAACTCGGTGAATTTTATGAAAGCGTTGGAATCAACCATCAAAGAAGTGTTCCACGAACTCCTCAACATAACGGTGTAGTTGAAAGGCAAATCGAACTCTTGTAGAAGCCGCTAGAACAATCTTGATTTACTCAAAGGTTCCAATGTTTCTCTGGTGAAGCTATTGCCACTTGCATGCTACACACAAAATCGTTCCACGATTCACACTATTCATGGAAAAACTCCATATGAACTTGTCCACAAGAAAACCTAATCTCTTTCCTTCGTGTGTTTGGTGCATTGTGTTATCCAACTAATGAGGACAAGACTTAGGCAAACTTAGAGCTAAAGCGAGACATTGGAGTATTTGTAGGGTATGCACCAAACAAAAGGGATACGAATCTACAACAAAGGACCGAAATATCATGGAAACAATTCACGTTACGTTTGATGGTGACCGGTCAAATGGCTCTGGACAATCGATTCAGGACCCGCACTTCAAAAGCAGTCCCATTGGTTCATCCCTTGTTCCAAACTCTTCTCAAGAAACTCCATATGTACCTCCATCGAAGATGATTTAAAGAAATTGTTTGATCCTATGTTTGATAAACTTTATGATCCACGTACTAATGAGGTGTCGATTCCTACTACGAGGTGCTCATATTCACGTGAATGAAGTCAATCCTCGGTCTCAATATCTTTAAGTCAAGAAGCGCTGCTGCGATCCTTGATCTCATCAACAAATCATCATTCTTGAATGTACATCATGGAAATGTTTCGGCATCAATGATGAAGTTAATCCCTTTGCTACTACGAAGATGCTCCATTTGAAAACATATTTGCTCACGAATCTTCATCGAACCATCTTCTTCAAGAGACATCGACTCTGCTACTTGATCCCTCAACTCTTGCCACATGAACACCTTAGAAAATGGACTCACGATCACCCACTAGACAACATCATTGGAAATCCCTCTCGTCTTGTATCAACACGGAAACAACTTGCAACCGATGCCTTATGGTGCTTCTTGACTCCGTACTATCTAAGATCGAACCAAAAGATGTTAAAGCGCCACGAATGAAGATAGTTGGTTCAATGCCCCGCAAGATGAAATTCATGAGTTTGATCGACTTGATGTATGGGAGTTAGTACCTACTCCGCATCGTGCTATGATTATTGCTCTTAAATGGATCTTCAAAGTGAAACTTGATGAGCATGGTGATGTGTTGAAGAACAAGGCTCGATTAGTTGCTAAAGGATCTTGTCAAGAGGAGGGTATTGACTTTGAAGAATCTTTTGCTCTAGTTGCTCGAATCGAGGCAATCGAATCTTTTGGCTAATCTTGCTAGTAAGAACATGATAGTCTATCGGATGGATGTAAAGACGACATTTACGAGCGGAGATCTTAAAGAAGTCGTCTCGTCGGCAAACTGAAGGATTTGTGAATCAAGAGCATCCTACTCACGTTTATCGTTTGAAGAAGGCTCTTTCGGTTTAAAGCAAGCTCCAGGGCATGGTATGATACATCATCAAAGTTTCTTCTATCTACGTGATTTAGCAAAGGAGCGATTGACCCAACATTGTTCACCGGAAGTCGGAAAACATTTAATTCATGTTCAAATTTATGTTGATGATATTATTTTGCCTCGACAGACCCAATGGAATGTGATCGTTTTCAAATGAAATGAGTTCAAAATTTCAAATGTCAATGATGGGACAAATGTCATTTTCTTGGGATTACAAATTTCGCAAAGTCACGGAGGCATTTTATAAATCAATCCAAATATACAGCGAGATCTTAAAGAAATTTGGATTTGATTCAAGTGACCTGATGACACTCCATGATTGATCGAACCAAACTAGATGAGGACCACCCGGGGATCATGATTGACCAAACAAAATATCGTAGTATGATTGGATCACGATGTACCTCATGACTAGTAGACCGGACATATTGTTCATTGTTTGCATGTGTGCTAGATACGAGGCTAAGCCTACTAAAAAGCACCTTGAAGCGGTTAAGCGGGTCTTCGGTATCTCAAGGAACCATCAATATGGGTCTTTGGTACCGAAGGACACCGGTATGTCACTAACGACCTATCAGAATCTTGATCATGCGGTGTCAAGATACTCGTCGAAGTACATCGGAGGTGCTCGGTTTTGGGTGATAAACTTGTGAGTGGGTCTTCAAAGAAGCAAATGAGTACTTCTATTTCCTCTACAGAGGTGAATACATAGCCATGTCATCTGTTGTGCTCAAATCTTATGGATGAGATCTCGATTATCGACTATGGCTTTGAATTCAACAAAATCCTCTCGTACTATGATAATAAAAGTGCTATTGCTCTCTCATGCAACAACGTTCGACACTCAAGAGCAAAGCATATCGACATTCAACATCATTTCATCGGGGAACAAGTGGAAAAAGGTGTGGTAGAACTCTATTTTGTGAGGTATGAATATCGGTTAGCAGACATCTTCACCAAAGCTCTTCCAAGAGAACGTTTGAGTTTATTCTTCCACGTCTTGGCTTGAAAAGCCTTCAACGAAACACTCAAACGTCTTGAGGAGGAAGGCGAGGAGTAAAGGTCTATCTTCATCTATCTCTTGTAAATATTTATTCGAAAAACAAAATACAAAATTATAAAACCTTCAAAAAATCAAATAGAAAAATATAAAACTTTCAAAATCCATAAAATTTTAAAAATTGAAAAATCTTCAAAAATATTGTCATTTTGTCATGTTTCTCTCGATTTGATAATATCTACGGTCTTGATGTTGTCATTCAAAGAATGACACGGGACTTTAGATGTTGTTCGAATTTTATATAAAAAAAAAATCAAAAATCAAAAAAAATATTTTGAGAGAAAGAAAAATATGGTTTATTGTATTTTCGAGCGATAACCCGCTTTTCAAAGAAAAACGAGCCATGCTTTACCATGTTTTCCAATTCCATGCTACGATTCTATAAACATTTATCATTGAAAACTAAGCGCTTTGAAAAATAACTCGGTCTCTATTTTGATAAATCATCGGGACTTATTTGTCAAAATCTCTATCTCTCAATCAACAACCTATGTCATTGATTGAGGAGATAATGATTTCAATTAAATTAAAAAGTTATTTGGCATTAAATTGTTTTCAAAAGATGTACATGCATGTTTTATCAATGGAGTTTTAAAGTCTAAAAATCGATCCTTATCGGTTAAAAGCGCTTTCATAATCAAGTCACAATTCCCTTAAAATCTTTCAAAATCAATTTAAATCAATAAGAGATCACAAATCTCAAATGATTTGACAATTGTGATCGGGGAGAATGTGTGATTTAAATTGGTTTAAGCGATAATTAGGTAAATGGTTTTATAAGGATGTACATGCTATCCTTCCCACATGTGACAAACGATTTCAAATTTTCCATGCACATGTTGAGGGGAGCATCTATCTTAAACCTATGATTTGAAGCGTGATCATTTATCTCAATGTGCGGGTTCCTCTAGTATGTGCAAAACTCTTTTCAAACCTCGAGGCACATATTGAGGGGAGCAAACTTATGGAAACCTCATCCTTCCGGAAATGCTTTATCTACTTGATTTGATCAAGGAAGTGATGGTGATATCTTTTAGAAAATGGTAATCAAAGAAGTAATTTCTTCCTCTTGCCTCCGTGTGCAAAACGATTTCAAACAATTCATGCACATGTTGAGGGGGCACTTATTCTAAGAATATCAAAAACAATTCGGTACAAAGCGTTTTGATAATATATCACAAGTATCTGGATTGATTTTCAAATGGTTTTCAATTGGTTCAAATGGCGGATGAACAATACCAAATAGACCGACCAACTTTACTTTATATGCGGTGATATAAGGATGATAAGGTTAGGTATGTGTTCCCATGATCCGCGAGCCGGAGGGATCTACCAGGACTATCCACTAGTTAGTGTAGAGTTCTTAGGTATGATGATAAAGGAGAAAAATGAGATATGGGAAGAGTGCGGATGAGGCCGAGCTAGTACTAAAATAAACCCAACAAGGCTTTAGCTATGAAGTCTCGTAAGCTTGAAGGGTTGAAGAATTAAAAGAATTGAATGAGAAAGGGTGAAAACAAATAGCCCTCCATATATTCAATCTTAGAGCGAAACCGGGTTCAATTCATATACTCTTGATGGTAACATCGATATTGAAGACAAGGCGTCATGGACCTAGTGACGCTTGCACTTCAACTTTCCAAACCACTCAAGTTCCTCTTAAAAGGACTTGTTTCATTCTCACGGGGAACCGACATTATCTATCGACTTTCTCTTAGAGTTGTTGATATTGAAGAAGACCCTCTCCCTGGTCTCGACACGGATCCAAATATGCACAAAATTGAGTCTAGAGCCACGAGATCATCAATAAATCTCATTAGGGCACTTTCAATGAAGACTCTCATTTCACACAATGTGAAAGAGATTATATCTTGAGTCCTCTGAATTATCCTTGTGGTATTGCCGAACATCGAGTGATGTGTAAACATATTCACAATGAAGATGGAAAACCTTCGGAGCCAACATCAAACAAGCTCTGGTAGGTGGCGGTGAGATCTATCATATAGATCAACCATGTGACAACTGAGCAGAAACAATGGGGCGATTCAATCTCTTGAATCAATCTGGTTCGAGTTATGGATTGACGGATACCTTTGAAAAAGCGGTCTTTGTGCTCAATAACTCTTTCTTTAGCACATCGACCGTGTACTAATTTTCAAACCAAAGGTGTTTTATGATTGATAATTGATTTCCAATAAAACCTTCGTTGTATTGCAAAAACAATTTCTATTGAGCAATACGATTGTTTTCAAATCTCTTTTCATCAATCGGTGGACTTAAACTCATTGGTTCACTCACTCCGTGTTGTCTTCTTTGAGACATTCGGTTTGAGAACGACTAAGCATTCTTGAAACCACATCAAGGAAATTCTTTGGAATTATACACGATCACAGGCGGTACATGTCTTGAACAACGAGGAACCGTGGGCGTGTACCTCAATTCAACTAAAAGTGGTCAAAGACACTTTTATGCGCTTTATTGTTAGCTGTTGTATGCAGTGCGCCCAACGTTTGCGGTGATCGAATGAAGCGGTCAATCCATAGCCGCATGCTCACACAATACATTCATCTCTCAAGAAATCATGATAAGTGCATCAATGACTCGATATTTACACTCCATGCTTCGCTACTGCTGCGCCAATATCATGAATCAGCGAAAGCTTCCGCTACTCGATGAGAAGATATCATAATCCGAATGTGAGCATGTCGGTCCGAAAGTCACAACATCACATAATACCAACATCACAATGGATGTCTCAAAGAATTTTGTTGGTGATGGTCTCAAAAGTCGGCTCAAATTTATTATCACGTGGATCAATAAAGACCTCCACACAGGTAACCAAACATGCAATGTGAAGAATCAATGACTACGAGCCTAGGGCAAAGTACTACATCAAGAATGCAAGAACAATTGTTAATGTAATATCTATTTGTATTCAATGTAATTTTAGTACATGATTGAGGTGACCTCCTTAGGGAGATTGTCGAAATTAGAAATTCCGGTATTAAAGAGTCGGTCACCTCAAGTGTATGTAATCGTTAAAAGCTCGTAGTCGTAGTTATTTTAAGTTAAGTAGTATTTAGTTAAGTAACACCGTGGAGGGCAGACGGTCTTTACCCACTATATGCACGATCCACGACCCGTTGTGTGGCGTTTATTGTAAGACTATAAATACTCTCTACCTTCCAAGGTAGAGAGTTGGAGCTCATAATAATATCTTTCACTTTCTCTCACTAAGTTCCCTAAACCTCTAACTTTCTCTCTAGAATTCCATTTATCGCCAACTTGGTGTTTTGGTTTGATGTGTAAGTGAAAACTAATATCCTCACCTTCCATGGGCCTAAACGCTTATCAGTAGCCACTCGTCTTTGAGCTTATCGATGGGGTTTTGGGCGGTCCGTGACCGGATATAGACTATCGTCATTACCTAGTGTTCAGTTCAATCAATTCGTGTTTACGGGTAAGTTTTGAGGATAAAATGGTATCATTGATGTTTTAAAAGCGTTTTGACACAACCTTTTAACCACAAACACACACCAATGATTGTGTTCATACGCTTGTCGTAGAACACAAGATCACTCATATCTTACGTTTTGGCCGTTGGATTTGTAAAAGATTCAAAACCATTGTTTGTAAACATGTAAAGATCATGAAACAACTTACAAATTGATGATCCAAAACACGGATTTGTTGAACGATTTTAAGCGTAGGATATGGTTGGTGGGATATTAAATGTGATGAGTAAATGGATTAGGTGGTTGTTTTATTAAAAATAACTTTGAGATTTTGACAGTTTTAGTCCCTCCACCTTTTCCATTTTCATCCAAAGCCTTTTAACTTCCATTTTGGTTACCAAACGAAAGATTTTAAGAAAGAAACTTGACGACACTCCCCCTCGACTTAAGAAAATAATGAAAGGTTATAAATTTTAGTCCGAGGAGTGTCAATGAACCAGAAATGTGACCACCATTATTAAAGAATCAACGGGATAAGGTAACATGCAAGTACACAGTAACTTTGAAACAGTTAAGAATTTATTTTCTCCCCCTCAACACTTGATCGGAAAAAATAATTAATTTTGAAAGATTTGAGTGTTGACGGAAGAGATGTACTTGCCATGTTTGAAGAGATATAGATAGAAGAATATTTTTGTTGTTTTATCAGGTTTTATATTTTTGTATTTTGTTTTGAAAAATATTTACAAAAGAGATTTTGGTGTTTGTTGGTTTTAAAGATGTTTTAAGAGTTCATCGAGTTCTCTTGAGTCAATACCGCATACCAATCTGGTGGACCAACTCATTAAACCTAGCGGGAGGCAAGGCTTTGGTGAGTAGATCCGCCAATTGGTATTCAGCACCAGTATAATTCAACGGTACCACTGTTCCACATGGTCCTTGATGAAATGATAGCGAAGATCGATGTGCTTTGATTTGAATCTTGAATCGAGTTGCGAGATCGCAATGGCACTCGATTATTGCGGTACATCGGGATTACATCAAATACGTAACCATAGTCTTTGAGTTGTGTTCTCATCCGGATGACTTGAGCACAACACGCCGACATATTACATATTCTCGCATGGATTCAATCGGTTGTCTTTTGTCATTGCGTCTTTAATGTTTTAGGCTCGGTGGCAGACGGTGAGTGCATAAATGCAATGTTCACCATCTGTGTGAAGACGTTGTCTCGTAACGATCGGTTGATTCGGGTTGCCAATAATATTTTCGAGAGGATGGTCTTTTGTCCATTGATGTGTAGAGGTTGATGTTGGTATACATTGTGCGATTTTGAGGATTCAAATGGCTTGTTGAAGATTCCGCGACATCCAGTGCGGCGATCTCATTAGCAAGCGGGTTAAAGAACGCATTTGGATCAAAATCTGCGGTGGGGTACTTCATTAAGAACATCATCGACTGTTCATCATTGTTGGAAGCGGTTTGGTCAAGCTGTTGTATTGGAGTCAACTGGTGGTGCTTCTCAGCATGAGTTGTTGTAGCAGTGTATCGGTATAAGAGTAGTATCGGGTTGGCTTGTGAAACAACGGATACACACGGAGCACGTTCATCAATATCGTCATTTGAACAGCAGACAAGAGTCTTTCCATTTGTTGGCGAGTAAGTCGGGGCTTTGTTCGGTGATGATGGGGTTTGAGGAAGTTTAAGCGGTTGTGTTGGGTTTCAAGTGTTATGCTCGAAGCCATCTCCGTAAGTTCATCAAAATGAGCATGAATCGTTTCCATAACCTCCTTTGTTCGGCGATTCAGTTCGAAACCTTTAGAATTATCACAATATCCAATAAAGACTCGATGTCGACTTTGACTTTGAGCTTTCCAAAGTCATCACGATCATTATTTAGATAGCAAAGAGATCCAAATACATGGAAGTGTTTGAGATTCGGTTTTACATTGTGGACAAGCTCAAAAGGCGTTTTGTTGTGGCGTTTTGTAATCATAGAGCGGTTTGAGTATAGCATGCGATGATACGACACGCCCACAAGTAATCTGGGAGTTTAGCATTGATTAACATTGTTCTTGCGGCTTTCACTAACGTTCGGTTTAGTCTTTCAACAACTCCGTTTTGTTCGTGTCGTGCAATAGATGTCTAATCTTGAATTCCACTTTCTCATAAAATTCACGAAGAGTTTTGTTAACAAATTCGGTTCCTTTATACATTCATATTTGTCGGCGGTGTTTGGAGCTGAACTTGTATTTTCGTGAAAGGTGATGATCATCTGTGGAGCTTGGTCTTTGCTTGAAGAAAGTAGACCCAAGTCCGGCGTGAATAGTCATTAACAATTACTAAGATGTAGCGTTTGCCATTAATCGTTTGCACGCGCATCGGGCCACACAAATCCATGTGAAGAAGATGAAGCACATGTTGAGGCTGTGTTCCACCTTTGAAGGAAAATGAGCACGAGTGCTTTTCCCTTGTTCACGGTGAGCAAAGGTGATCTTTAGAATACCGGAATCGTGGGAGACCTTCAACTAGTTTGTGTCGAGCAAGATTGGTTATAGTTGAAAATTTAAATGTAAGAGACGACGGTGCGATAGCGAGGATTTTGTTGATGTTGCCTTTGAAAGTAGCGGATGGGAGATGAAGCAACCATGTCTTGCATAGAGATAGTGTAAAGACTAGAATTACAGCGAGCAGGACATAAGGTCGTTTCCTTGTAGATCACGAATGAAACAAGATTTCTCCCTGAAAGCAACCTCAAATCTCCATCACAGAATCGACCTCACGAAAAGCAGTTGTGACCGGGGCTTTCCACATAATAAACCCTTCTAATTTCGATGTTGCCATTGAGATAGTCTCCGTAGCCCATGATAGTCTGCGAAGTGATCATTCCGAATCGACAATGCCAATGAACTTTGCAATAAAGTTTGATAACGGTTTAAGGTTGCTGTCATGTGTCGGGAACATCCGCTATCAACAATCGAGAGAATGATCTGTATCACTGCGGTACCACAGACGACACGGATGGAATAAAGTAGATGTGGAACCCGAAATGTTAGAGGGTTAGGAGCGATTATAGTGAACATACACACATTAATAACTTTAGGCATCCATTTAAATCCTAGTGTGTTATATATCCATTTACGCCATCTCCAACTAGTATTTGCTTAGTCTTAGTGAATGCACTAGGTGGTACGACATTCCTAGGAGGTGAAACTGAGCTACAGGGGACATCAATGCGGTTCTTAGAATCTAAAGAGGCGGTCTACCAAGCACGGACTTAGAATGATTAGTGGGCCTAGAGGTATTCCGATTCTTAGGATTCCTTAAGCGAGAGATGATAGCTTTAGCAACACATTTGTCATGACAATCGAATTCATACTTTTCGACAAATAACACAAGGTGCATCGAATGAATATCGAAAGTACTTAAAGGTTTAGCATTCATTACATCACTATTTCTATTACATTTGCCAGTATGAATATTTATAGTGGAAAAGCGTGAGTCTTATTCATAGTCCTAGGGTGTTCTTCTACTTGACATTCTTTATTGTTCTTTTCTTAGGTGAAACTTCCTATTCTTCCTTGTATTGCTCTAGGTTTGTGAAGTGCGGACCGTTTGGAAAAGAGGCAACTATTCTGTTTTAGTAGAAGGAAGCACGTTAGCAACTTGTGATTTGGCGGTAGGGATTCTAAGTTCACGATTACTAAGTGTTCTTGGTGCTATTCTCTTAATCACGGTGGCGGAAGTTGTTCATACTTTCCTAACATTTCTCTTAACTTAAAGATAGTGTGCACCAATTCTTGATTTTGAGCGTAGATTTCACGAAAAATTCATGACTTCTTTAGTGTGTGCAAGAAAATGATCAAGCTCATTTGATGCTTCATCACGAGTCTTTATAAGTAAATCAAATATGACACCATATTCTGTTTAACTTTTACAAGTTCTTGTTCATATTTTGAGATTTGACATTTCAAAGACACGTTTTGATCATCCAGTTGCTCAAATTTTGGATTAAGCGTTTTGGATTGCAAGCTGGTTGATTTTGTTTTGCAAAGCAAGTTCACGATTTTGACAATCTTTTGACACCATTGAAGGCGGCGTTTTGCATTTGAAAGCTCGTTAATCAATCGTTCATTTTCACTTTTAAAGACTCGATCGATGCACATTATCATAATTCTCATTGATTACCACGTAATCAACAGATGTCGGCGAGATATAATCGGATGCATATGACAAAGAATTGAATAACACAACATTATGGATATCGGCATAGATAACATCTTCCAAGAGTCGATCAACATCTTTTCTCAACATTTTCTTTTTACGTTTAGTATTAGAAATAGATGTTTATGTTTTCTCGGCGACCTTCATCAATCAAGTTCCTTATGAAAGTCCGTTCCCAAGACAATGCACAATTTTTCAAATTTTTAACATTTGGTAAAGATTTTTCCGAAAAATGTCTCTTTGTTCTCGCGCGAGGCGATAGAAAATGTTGAACTTTGATTTCGAATGATATTCTATCTCATGTTGTAAAGTTTTGAGGTCGACCATGAAAAGGTCAAAATATCTAAGAATTTTGTGATTTTCGGGTTTTGAGTTTACTTCAGCGATGGAAGGTAAAGGACCATAAGTTTGTGCATAATCGGTTTGGGATTAACATTAGAAGACTCGGACATTTTTATGATAATCCTTGGTGTGTTAGAAGAATCCGTTGGTGTGTGCGAAGTGACCGCTTTTGAATAGTTAAAGGTTTGTTGTAAACAACGGTTTCTAATTTTCATCGACTCTCGTCTTCTACATCTAATTCCTCTTGACGATAATATTCAACAACACTCATAATGAAATCATCAATTTTATATTCTCGCCTTTGGAAACTTTAGGATTTGGTTTGAATGCTTTGGTTGAAAGCTTAGGTTTGTAATCAACAAGATTTGGTCCATATCCATTTGGATTGGGTTTTAAAGTAAACTTTTCAATAGTCAGACCGACTCACCATGTTTGTAAACAACGCTTTAAACTCTTTAAGTTTGTTTTGCAAGTCGATAATTTCTTCAAGATGATCATCTATTCGTTTCATTGAATGCTTTTGTATCTGAGAACTGTTTTTTATAAGTTAATAACTTCGACCTTAGCTTTTTGATTTTCCAAGGTGAGGCGTTAATTTGCTTTTTATGTTCATATTTGAGTTGTTCTATTTCGAACAACAAAGCATTCTTCAAGCGGCTAGATCACGATCTGTCTCTCTAAATATTTTTGTTTTGATGAGATTTAGCAAAGGCGGCTTCAAAACCTTTTTCACGTTTTCTTGAGTTTTGAAAAAGTTGAGTTGCTTTTGTAAACATTCAAAATCCTTGGTTAACATGCATTTTACTTTTCAAGTCCCGATTTACTACGACATTCTTCCACTATGGATTGTTGGTTTTAAGCCACATATCAACATCCGGACGAGGCAAAGTTCGGTGTGTTCAACGTGAGTCACAACATGATCATTATTTAGATCCTCAAGTATAACCACGAGTCAATTTGATTATCAAAGGAAACCATAAGGTCATCTTGATCATCAAATGTAACTCGGGTCTAGTTGAAAATCGTCGGAATGAGATGTGGGCGACTCATTTTGAACATTCGAGCCTGCGGATTCGGATGTTGGCGGATATATTAGATCGAGAGATAAATATGGTTTGTTCGGTGCACGAGACAAGCCATCAATGTCATCTGCTGGGCTGTGTCACTCATGTGTAACTCATGTATATTAGCCATCAACATAACAAGTGCATTGGCACGCAAGTCCTCCATATCATCATCTAAGTGCATACGCCATAACACTTTGTTCTTTGTCCGTGAGAGTTCCACCGACTTCATCCTTAAGAGCTAAAAGTAAAGCCTCCTTGTGATAAGCACGACCTAGTCCGCGGCTTTGGGCATGCATTAGCTAGATGTCCTACTCATTGCGGTTGTAGCATCGAAGACCATTCAACCCATTCGAGCATTTCCTTGTTCCACCACTTGAGCTCTGTTGTTATTCCTACCCATAGCATTAAACCCTTGACCACCACCCATCGATGACCATAACCACGATTACGAACTTCAACTCGTCCATTGTTCACAACACTGATTCCTTGTGTTTGATGAGGAACGAATGCGATTGTTGGATTTGTTTGTATAACGGCCAAAAGCATTAGCAATCATAACAAATCCTTGTTGCAATGCTTCGAACGGATCGGATTCCTCATTAGCTTGACTATAAAGTGCTTGATCATTGTTGTTGTTGTAAGGAACCAATTGAGTTTGTTGAGATTGCTGTGATTGATCATGTGGTGTGATAGTGGCAGTTGGTTGAGTTGCTGGTTGAGGAGGATAAATGTTTTGAGCATACAAGGCAAGTTGTTGATTTTTTGGATGTGAAGATGAAGCAATTTGAGCACGGAGAATCCTTTCCTTATCAACTTCCTTTTGATGAGGCTTCAAGTAATCGTACAACAATCCGTATGTAGAATGATGCATGTTCTTCGCTGGACGGAGAAAAATGACATACTTCTCCTATTCAAGACCAAGACTACTCAGGAACTTAGTATTCACTGCAATTCTTGGCATGATGATGTTGTGTTTATCCAAATCATTTATGATGTCGAGAATCGATGATGATAAGAATCTAGTGTCTCTCGGTTCAATCATGAAGTGTTCATAAGCCAAGTAAATTTTGGATTCCATATCCTCCCGATTGAGTGCGAGATCCTTCCATAAGAAGATGAATATGTTCCCACATCGCCTTTGCGCCTTTTGAGCATCAACACTTGAAGAATTGGGTTTGGTAATCCTAAAAGGATATATTGCATTGCAAGTTCATTAGCTTCATAGTGTAGAAGTTCTTACGCATTCGGTCTGCAATAGCAATATTTGATTGTTCATCTCTTGGTGGATTAGCATTTGGATCTCCGGGTACAATGACGGTAGGCATCCGAAATGGACCTTCAAGATAACCTTCTTTAAGAACTTTCCATGTGGCTTCTTCAGATCACAAAACCTAAAGAACCTAATCACCCATTGATCGTAGTTTCTGGAGTGAGCATTGGAGGTCCATCAGTGATCCACCTCATGAATTGATTGTTGGTCGCTTAAAGCTTCACACATCTTTGCAAACCAAGTGGGTTCCTTCATAGTGTTCCTTGATGGATGTTGATTGAAATCGTTTGTGTAGGGTTGAACTTGAAGACTTGGTGGTGGTTGAACCATTTGAGGTTGTGGAATTCTTTGCAAGTTGTGGAGTATGTTGTTGATTAAATTGTTGTTGATAAATTGCTTGTTGTTGATTCCATTGTTGATGTTGTGGACTTAGTTGTTGTTGTCGTTGAGTATAAGTGTAAGGAAATAGTTGGAGTATGGTGGTTGTGACATGTTGAAAACTTGTGTTATAAAATGGATCTTTGTAGTCGAATGAACCTTTGTTGATGAAGTATCCTTAGGCGTAGAAATCACAATATAGCCAAGTAGCACTTATGCGTAAAAACACCAAAGTTACGGCGTAATGACAAGAGTTACTGCGTGGGTTTAGCTTACGCGTAAGTAAGGAGAAAAACACTAAAGTTATCGTAAACCGTAATTTAGGCGTAGAAAACTTAGGTGTGGGATTACCTTATCGTGAGATGAGCTTATCGTAAGATGAATCTTATCGTGGAGGTTCTGGCGTAAGCTTAAGCTTATGCGTAAGTTTAGGGTTTTAGCCCTAGTGATCTTTTACACTATCACAGTGCAAAAGATATCCCAAGTCGACATATTTTCAGGCTTATCCAAGCAAGAAAACACGGAGTAAACCACGAAAATGAAGATCAAACCAAGAACCAAGTTACGCGTAAGTTTAGGGTTTTGATACGCGTAGACTTACTCGTAAAAATGACTTTTGCCCAAAGATGTTTCTAAACCAGATTTTTGTGATGAAAGAGCTTCAATATCACCAAAATAACACAAAAGTGTGAAATTTGATGATCGAAAGTGTCTAAAAGCTGTTATGCGCAGAGCAGTACCTCGTCAAAACCAAGCTAAAAACAATGATCCACACGTAAAGGTTGAAACTTTTTGCCAAAAACAGTTATTTTAACACCTTAAAACATTGAAAGTAAAGAATCTTGGATTCAAAAGTGTAAAAAATGTGTTTTTAAGCGAACCAAAGTATCCATGCTTTACGCGTAGAACCAACACCTACTTCAAAAACAATATGATTCACCCAACTAGTAGGCGATTGATACCACTATTAGGTCACTAAGTTTACAACACAAGCACAATAGAAAGAGATAGAGAGGAGAAGAGATCGGATGAACAATATTCAAACACACACACACGTAAATACTTAGCCGGTTATGCGTAGAGTGTAAAGGAGAGAATAAATTGAACAACCAACCCTCAAGTGAGGGTTATTACAAGGTATTTATAGGAGGGGGAGCTAGGGCAACACTCCTACTCCCTTCCTTTCCTTAGTAGACATGGGCCTAAGCTCATGGGCCTTCTACATAAGCTTAAGCTAATAACAAACATAAAGGCCATAATTAAGCTAACTATTACATATGAATCACTAACACTTGATTAAGGTTTAGGAGTGATTCCAACAATTAGCACCACTATTCCTCTATTGATTTCCCTTTTACCATTTATCTGCTTTTCTTTTATATTCTGCATTAGTAGTTTAATTAATTAAATCCCTATCAAAACCATTATTATTCTGTGACAATTAGACTTAGTAATAATCCGACACACATAGCTCTTGGGACGACCTCGGCTTTACCATTTACTACACTACACACGACACCGGTACATTCCCCCAGCCACTGCTAGTGCATTAGGGTAGATCATAGGTATAGCGAGACTCTATAAATATTAAGACCTCAAGAGTCAAGAAATGGGTGGAATTTGGTGGGATTCTCGCATCAATATGCTCTTGGTGGTTACTTAGGTAACACCGGTATTGAAGACAAGACATCATGGACCGGTGATGCCTTTGCAAAAACTTCCCAAAACTTCAAACTACTCAAGTTCCTCTTAAAAGGACTTGTTTCATTCTCACGGAGAACCTACATAATCTATCGACTTTCTCTTAGAGATTGTTGATATTGAAGAAGAGACCTCTCCCTAGTTTCCGGCATAGGAAACCAAAATGCACTATTGAGTCTAGAGCCAAGAGATCATCCACAATATCTCATTAGGACACAAAATTAATGAAGACTTGTTGTTTCACACAATGTGGAAAGTAAGAATATATTAAAAGTCCTACGCATTGTCCTTGTGGTATTGCGGAACATCCGTAGCAGTGATATGTTAAATATTCACGATGAAGATGGAAATCCTTCTAGAGCCAACATCTTACAAGCTCTTGGTAGGTGACATGTGAGATCTTGCAAAGATCAATCTTGTGACAACTAGATAGAAACGATGGGCGATTTAATCTTGAATCAACCTTGGTCCAGAAATGAATTGGGATACCTTTGAAAAAGCGGTCGTTGTGTTTAAAAAGTTCTTTCCATAGCACATCGATTGTATTAATGTTTCAAAATTAAAGGGTATTTATGATTGATAATTGATTTTCCATAAAACCTTTGTTGTATTGCAAAACACTTTCTATTAAGCAATACACAATTGTTTTCAAATCATTTTCATTAATCGATTAATCTTAATTGTTGATTCACTCACTCCGTGTTGTCTTCTTTGGGACGCCTACGGTGTGAGAGCGGCTTGAACAACAGCGAAACCACATCAAGGAGATTCTTGAACTCTACACGATCACAGGCGATTTATCTTGATCAGCGGGAACCATAGTTCTTGAAACTATATTCAATGAAAGTGAACAAAGACACTTTCGTATGTTTTAGTGTTAACTGTTGTTTGCAGGAACATTGGACGGTGGCAGCTGGTCAGAATTGAGGAGTCAATCCAAAGCCGCATGCTCACATCATCCACACTTAATTAAAGAAATCATGACAAGTGCATATCTACATAACTTGGCCTGATAGCGACAAATATCATGAACCAGTAAAGCTTCCGCTACTCTGATGAAAAGATGTCATGATCCAGAAAGTGTGAGCATGTCGGTCCAAAAGTCACAACATCACATGAAGGCAACACAATAAAGGGTGATCCGAGATTTATTGTGGATGATGATCTCAAAGAAAGCTCGAAGATCATCAATGATGTGGATCAGTGAAAGACCTCCACTTAAAGTACAAAACTATGCGGACTTTGATGAATCGCTACTAAAGCACAAAGATTGCAGAACTTGAAGAATTGAATTCTACGAGCTCTAAACTAAAGACAAAGAAAGAATGCTAGGATGCAAAATGTATTTCATGGGGTGACCTCCCTTAGGGGGAGATTGTTAGGAATTGGAAATTCCATGAGAAAGTGTCGGTCACCCCAATTATAGTCTAGCATATATTAGCTCGTAGACATATCGTTATTTACGTTATTAAGTAGTTAATTAGTTAGTTATTAGCTTAGTGCAACACCGTGGAGGAAGGACGGGTCTTTACCCACTGTATGCCTGATCCACAGTCCGGCAGGAGGACGTCGTCTTTGTAAGTATAATACCCCTTCCATCCTTGGAAGGGGTGATGCTTCATAATCTAACCTTTCATAATTTGTAAAGCAAGTCTCTAACTAGAACACCCATCTCTTATCTTTCTCTCTCTAAATGGCTAACATGTATTTCCATCATCCAAGACCACCCAATCATCAAACATAATAATATTTACGATCCAACAAAATAGGGACCCGTCTTCATCAAAGCACGTTCACTTTGTCAATGCCATCACCCTAGTAAGACCGAATAGGAATAATGATGAAGAGAACCATGAGACGGTGCTTTAGGTTAGTTAGACTCTTAAGGATAAAACAACTAAAGAAGTAAACGAGGTAGGTGACGAATATTTCAACAAGTTTCCTATGGAAGAGGAACTTTCATACCACCCACATCTAGTACGCGACCTTCGTCCCTTTTAAGATATGAGACCCCCACACATCACCATTGGAAATCCTAGAAATCTCAACATACCATGTTGCATAGGTCACCTCTTCGTGGCAAAAGCCTACATCGATCACAAGTACCCAATAAACATCATGACTAGCACATACTATAATTGGGTGATGAAAAGACCTATCCCAAGTAGGCAAGATCCCGAAGATCCTAGAATAAGATGTAATTTTCTCGGTAGAGTTAAGGGATCGCTCATTTATGTAGGAAGCTTCACATACCAAATGGATTTTGTGATTATGGAGGATATTAGTACGGCTATAGATCCTAGCTTATCCTATGAAGTTCTAGGAAAGCCATTCATAGATAGCTCCGGAATGACTTATGATCCGTCGTTAGGGATAGTTAAATTTAGGGATGAGACCGATGAAATTGCCTACCAAATGCCATTCAAGATTGAGCAATTCTCGTCACTATCCAATAATGAGGAAGAACTTAAGCTATCGGTCTACTTTAGGAATGAGGAGGATAGAAGGAGGGGAGTAGATTATGTGATGAGTAAGATTATCAAATTCTATAAAGAATGGGTTAAGCTAGGACCGGAATATAGAACCAAATGGGGACATGATGATTTTCTAGAGAGATTCACAATCTAACATAGCTATGCTATGGAAAATCCCAATAGAAATCATCATGAGGAAAAAGATGATGGTAATGAAGTCACGTAGGGTATGACTTCGAGTCTAGCTACAAAACTCATAAATAAAGAAAAGCGCTTCTTGGGAGGCAACCCATGTTTAATTTTTTGCATGTTGTTTTTCATTTTTTGTTTGTGTTTTTATATATCTTTTTCGTTATTGCTTAATTCTCATGTTTATTTTTTGAAAATGCTTTATTTTGTTTTTAACTTCGTCTTAATTGCATATAAAGGTATTTTACAAAAAGATACGTGTAGGTAAGATCACATACGTTTTTACAACTTGTATGAACATGAGATTAACAATATTGGAATTTTATACATTTGTGTGTTTGTTAGAGTCAAATGCTTGTATCGAGTCATAATGGATGTTTTGCAGGAATTTTTCCAGGTCTTTAAAGAAGTAATTTTTCCAGAATTTTTCGGGAAAACGCATCAGACTCTTTCTGTCAGGACAACTTGACGGCGTCGGGATTTGTTTTCTGTCTAATTTGTAATTTTTGGAAATTTCCAATTCTTAATTTTCTAGAAAATCTGTAAACATCCATTCAACAAGCATTATATCTTACTTGCTTTCTGGTGTAGTTTTGTTTCTTATATAGTTTATACCGCCGATTTTACGCGAGGTTTCGTTTCGTTTTCTTATAAGTGTGTAGGTTATATTAGACAAGAAAATGAAGTACATGATGGAAACAACACTTATTACTTGCTCATTCTTCTTGGATAAGGATTTAACCGCAACTCTACGCATATCCTACCAAGCTAATCAGGGGAGTATTAATTTATTTCTATTTTATTTACCTTCCTTTATTATAACTTTGATACTTTCAGAGAACATTGGGGACAATGTTCAGTTTAAATGTAGGGAGGAAGAATAAAATGGGAACTTAGAAACAATTCACTCACTTGATTTTTGTCTTTCCTTGGTAAACTGTGTAATAAACTATGAGAAAAATTTGTTAGGGTAATTTTAGCACCAAATTTAAATTTTTTAAGGCATTTACAAGTAAAACTTTAGTCTTAATAAAGTGTCTCATGGATAGGAATTATATGACTAGCACAAAAAACCGTATACCACTCAAATTCCACCCCAAAAATGTGAGGTTCACCCCTAGATCTTTAGGAATAAAAGCATTCATCTTTAATGCTTAGTGAGTGTACCGGTAGTATAATAGATTCTAGAACCTATTTTGTGATGCATTCCAAGATCGCTAGTAAGACTACATTCATGTAGTTAGGATTAACTAAATGATAAGAGGCATTAGGATAACCATTGTTTTAAACCTGTAATTTAATTACGTCAACCACATCGGTTGAGTAATTTTCCCCACACCCTTGCGATGTACTCATCTTTAGTACACGATACCCCTAGTTAACCCTTCAGAGCCTATCTTTTTGCGGTTCTCGTGATGTTCCTGTTTTCAGAATATCAATGAAGAGCATTGTTTACAATCCACCCCTAAATGTTACACGCAAATAGCCTTAGCCCACCTTGTATGCACTTATCTTTAGTGCATTATTTTAACCATTGTTTAAACCCTTGTATGGTTGCTAAGTCGAGTCATATCTTTTGTATAGAGTTTTGAGACGATTGGGACTCATGGGTTAAAGTAGTATTTTTTGGAGTAACAGGAAGGAACGATAAATTCAATTTCTCTTTGTCTACGTAATTAAGTACTCCAAGTGTTTTGATCTTTTCAAATCGGGTCAATTAGTGTTAATGAATAAAAACTCAAGTGTAGGGATGCTCTTATAAATCCCTTTAATTTGATGTTATCTTAGAGGATGGTAGAGTAAAAATGTATGAAAAAAAATCAAAAAAGAAGAGTTAAGTGAAAAAAATAAAAAATAAAATAATAATATTTTGAGAAAAACATACGGGCTGCCATCCTACATCTATCTTTATGTTTTATGTTTTATCTTTATGTCCTTTAATTTTGTTTCAAGTTATTATTTAGTGTTAGTGAGTCGAGTCTTGGCTTAGCAATGCCGCATTTTACATGCTTGTAACATAAGATTTTTGACTTGCCACCACTAAATATCCCCTTATCCAACAAAACTCTTTATTTCCCTTCCCGAAGCCTAACATTATAACCCTTTGTAAAGACCTCTTAGATATTTATTCCTAGGTGCTTACGCCAAAGCGGTGGAGGTTTGATCTATTCTCAAGCCTATGGTGATCTATGTACTATGACAGGTAGTGAGTGTTTATCTTCCATTTCCTTAGATATTATATTTCATATAAACTTGAGAGATGAGAGAATCCAAACACCAATTTTGAGGTGTTAATGTATACTTTTCGTGCTTGTTTTGACTATTGTGGCGCTTGTACTTGTTGTAAACTATTTTAAACCAATGCTAAATGACCCATAACTTATAAATTGATTGGCCAAAAGCACATTTTCTTGACGACAAGCAAATTCCAAGTGTAGGGATATTTGATACGGATTTAAAACATACGTTTTTAGGGGGTCATTTAAGTCCTAAATCGATAAATTTTATATTCGTTACTGCTTAAGATCGTTCCTTTTCACATTTTAGGTTTTTTGGAAGAAAATTGCTAGAATCAAGCACTTTTGAATGAAAAGGAGTGAAAACATGAAGAAAATGACAAAGTCAAAATTTCAAGGCTTATTCCTGCACCTGACAGCGTCCCAACCCAAATAGCGACGCCGTCGCTCACAAGGATTTCTAAAAAGTCTCAAGTGATTGTTGAGGTTATTTTTTGGTTTTACAGCATGACGGCGTCACACCTTATTCCAGGAGGGCATCGCCCTTTATTTTGCACCAGACGACCAAGACTCATTCCAAGACGACGTCCTTAATGAAGCCAGAAGGTGTCACACTTCCCAACGATGATTTGTCCATAACGAAACCTTAATGACGATGACCGATGACGTCACCATAAAAAGGTGACACTATCGCAAATGTATATCTATATATAGAATTTGAATTTTATGTATTTTGTGTGTAATATTTTGGAGAGCAAACCCTAGTTCGTTCATAGTCTGACTTGGGCAGTATTTTAGGGTTCCAAACCCTCTTTACACTAAAAGATAAGTTTGTGTATCCAATCTATCACCATGTTTATCCTATGTTCAATTGTTTGTTTGTGTTCATGCTTATCTATCATGCGTAGCTAAATTATTCTTATGTTTGCTTAGATCTATGAAACCTAGTTGTTGATTATTGTTAGGTTGTCTCTTGTTTTAATTGGTAGACGCAATAGTAAGGAATATTGGCTTCTTCTTTAATTGTTGCGAGCTTGAACGTCCTAAATAGTAAAAAGCTTGAGAGTACACTTGAGCCATCGTTGTGTTTATTGCGTGAGTTGTAGCTTTAGGCTAATATAGTATTTAGGGGAGATACTACGGTACTTGGCGATCCCGGATAGTCTAGAGGAGAGTTACAATTCATAGAACTAGGGAATTAGGCACCCCTATGACTAACACGGAATACAACGCACCAATTAGAATGAGGATGTGAGAATTCAACCGACTAATAAGAGATAGCTAGGGAGTAAGACAATCTAAGTAAACACGATTTTAATTATCATAAGAAACACAATCATACAATCCATAGCTTTTTCTTCTTTTCATTAGTTAATTAGTTTTTAGTTTTAATTATTAAATAATTAAAATTTGTAGAATTACCACCACCCAGTCCTAAACCCCGAGATTTTTACCTGTTTTCTAACAAATATAAAAAGCTAAAAAAGAATCACCCTCAACCTCTTCTTCTTGTCATACATCTCTACTAGCATCTCTATTCCCCTAGAGAACGATCAACCCCCTGAGCTTACCTATACTACACTGCTATGATTAGGTACACTGCCTAGTGGGTTGTAAAGCTTACTCGTAGAAAAGGAAGTCTTTCGACCCTGAACCTCCCATCACTGGATTCGAACCTGGGTTTGTATAGTCCACAAACAAACATGATAACCACTAGACCAACACATTTTTTGGATTGTATCTTGCAAAACCAAATCTATAAACCTATGCAACTAATTATTGACCATTTTGATTAGTTTGAAAAGGAATGTATTTATCTCCAAAAATTATATAGCACATATCCATTCCTTAATTATAGTTTCATAATTATAAACTTTAACCTAATCCCATCTCATAATGTGAATTTAGATTACAATGTGCAGCCCTAGGAGCGCCTCTCTTTTATAAAACCCTTATGATCTTTGTTATGTTTTGTTCTTCTAAAAAACCTAATTTTCTAAAACCACAAGTACGTTTATGTTTCTGTAAATTTTCAGGTTGGATGCATGCTTTGTTTTGTTTATTTTGTCCATAGGTTGACATTAACAAGCAGAAGAAAGATGCATTCCATGAAAAAGAGGTAAAAAATCATTCGTTTGATTATATGTTAATTTTCTATTGTATTTTTTTTCATGATAGGACTCTCTCTGTTGTATTTGTTTTGTTTTGTATTTTTCATGTTGATTATATGCTCTTTTGATTATATGTGATCTATCATTAAAAGATGTGCAAGATTTGAATGAATGATTCACGTTAAAGATTGTCTACAGATTCTTATAATTCATCTTAGCCCTAGTGGTTTGTCTGTGAGAACATGATCTCCACAGGAGAAGAGCTACAATGTGTTGTTCGTGATTCTAAAGGTTCTTATCACTGACACATACACAAATGGTAACAATGAGTAACATGTAGGCACTTGCTAAATTAGAATATCCAATCTTTACGAGGCTTTGCAATATGATCATGTATAAGAAGAAAAGTAGTCATTTCACAATAATTTAGTTTCAACAACTTTATTTTGATGGTTTGGAGCTAACTTTAGTTTCGCTATAACTATAGTTTACTGCCCAAGATGTGTTGAAAATGCTTCGATTTGGTCAGAATCCTATCATTTTTGATAAATAATGGTGGTTACACTATTGAAGATGAGAGATCCATGATGGTCCTTACAGTGTGATCAAGAACCAATTTTTAATTTTTAGGATTCTATTAATTTTGGGGTTTATGTGAGCAATAATGGATTTTGTTCACTAGGTTTATTTAATTGTTAATTTAATTAATTCGTTGTTGTTTACAGGGATGAAATGATTTAGAGATAGTGATCTGTTAGTCAGCGGTTTTTTACATTTGTAAGTATCGGATCTTGATGGTCATATCGAGATTTTTTTGGTTCTCAGTAGATATTATGTAAAAATTACATTGTACACGTTGTTTGAATAGCGGATAGCCTACTCTCTTCTTATGAGATGTTTTTCAGACATGTGCGTATTAATGATATATAATAGCTTGATTAGGGGCTATTTGGAGAGCTTATTGCAGCAAGTAATTAACCTTAAATCATGCTTATTAGGGGTTTGGATAGCTTATTTCAGCAACTACTTAACCTTGACATGTTTTTACGTATGTTTTCATGTTTTCAAGCTTTATGCAATATGCTAGTGCTATTTGTTAATGGGTTGTATGAACTCGAAGTTTTGTTTAGTGTGCTAGAATCTATTTATTGAGTTCTTTATAATGAATATATTTGAGCTCTTCAAATGATAAAATGAAGCTAATATTGAGTTATAAGAATAATATCACGAAAAGCGTATCGACTCTCTAAATGGAGGTAATTTTTAGTTTAGTAGTGTTTTTTATATATCTTTTGTGTATCATTGGTTGAATTTCAGGCTAAAATACTAAAGTTTAACTTATTGTCAACTGCTAAGAACTATAAAAGGGCTATTTCAGAGACATAATATATACTTAAGAAGATGCCTATATGTATAATTCAGGATACACCTTACACTTTCATTTAAAACCTACCAATAAATAACCGATAGACCCTTCGGAAAACCTGCAGTCAATCTAATAAGCCCTTAACCCGACTGGAAAACTAGTTTGACACCCCTAGATTCACTTGACTTAGGTGCATCACTACCTGGGGACATATACTTAAATGAGATGATACATATGGTGGATCCGCTGTGTTGCGACTTGGGGGTGGGCTATGAGTTTTAAAGAATTCATAATGGGAATCCATCTAAAGACGAGCCTAAACATACCTTTTATTTTCTCAGGTTAGATATACCAACTGGTGGTGGAACAACCAGCGACCTATCATCTCTGTTGACTTCCATTGGTTGCAGACTTAGTGTTACGACGGTTGTATCATCATACGGTTGTGGTGACAGAGGAAATAGTGACGAGTTCAAATGAGGTTGCAGCAGGCACTTGGTTATTCGATCCTTCATTCACTAGGCTACCAAGTATATGTACATTTTTTTCTTTGCCTATATGTAGCATATTGGTTTTCACAAACACATAATCTAACACATATTAGGTTCGAATGAACTAAGGTTTTAGAGAGAGCAGTGAAGAGAGTAGGGAACTTTAGTGAGATAAAGAAAAATGTATTGAAAGCTCCAACCCTTTGCCTTGCTAGGAAAAGGGTATTTATAGGTTCTTACATGACACGCCTCCTACGGGCTGTGGATCAGGCATACAGTGGGTAAAGACCCGTATGTCCTCTATGGTGTTACATAACTAACTACTAACTATCACTAAATGACTACGACTACAAGCTTTCTAACGAATACATATACTTGAGGTAACCGAGTCTTTAACTACCGGATTTTCTAAATCCCAACAATCTCCCCCTAAGGGAGGCCACCTCAATTACAAACAGATATTACATTTTCGGTGTTCTTGGATTTTTGATAAGTTCTTTGCTTTGTAGCTCGTAGTCTTTGATTCTTCATGTTCAACATGTTTTGTTCTTCAAGTGGAGGTCTTTAACTGATCCACGTGATGGTGAGTTTTAGAGCCAGCTTTGAGATCATCTGCCACAAAAAATCTCTGACTCATCCTTTGTTGTATCGCCATGATGTGAAGTTGTGACTTTTGGACCGACATGCTCACATTTTGGATCATGATATCTTCTCATCAGAGTAACGGAAGCTTTGTTGATTCATGATATTTGCAGCAGCGTAGCAGAAGCATGAATTGAAAATATCAGAGCCAGTTGATGAAGATATGAACTTATCATGATTTCTTTAGAAGTGAATGTGATGTGTGAGCATGCGGTTATGGATGGACTCCTCAATTCTGATCAGCTGCAACTGTCAGGTGTCCCTGCAAAAAACAGTTAGCAATAAAGCGCACGAAGGTGTCTTTGATCAATTTTGTTGAATGGGGTTGCAAGAACCACGGTTCCTCGTTGATCAATACAAGTACTGCCTGTGATCAGGTAGAATTCCAAAGTATCTCCTTGACAGGGTTTCGCAGCTAATCAAGTCGTTCTCAAAACGGAATGTCTCAAAGAAGACAACATGGAGTGAGTGAACCAGCGAATTGAGATTCACTGATTGATGAAAAATGATTTGAAAAACAATCGAGTATTGCTTAATAGAATGAATTTTGCAATACAACGAAGGTTTTATGTGAAACATCAATTTTCAATTATAAATACCCTTATAATTTTTTGAAAGCTTAATACATAGTCGATGTGCTAGAGAAAAGAATTGTTGAGCACAACGACCGGTTTTTCAAAGGTATCCGTCAATCCATTTCCTGGACCAAGGTTGATTCAAGAGTGAATCGCCCCATCATTTCTATCCAGTTGTCACAAGTTTGATCTTTCGAGAAGATCTCACATGTCACCCACCAAGAGCTTGTTTGATGTTGGCTCTAGAAAGATTTCCATCTTCATCGTGAATATTTGACATATCACTTGGATGTTCTGGCAATACCACAAGGATAATGCGTAGGACTCTCAATATATAATTTCTTACTTTCCACATTGAGTGAAACAGTAAGTCTTCATTAATTGTGTGTCCTAATGAGATTTATTGATGATCTCTTGGCTCTAGACTTAATAGTGCACTTTGGTTTCCTATTCCGGAGACTAGGGAGAGGGTCTCCTTCTTCAATATCAACAATCTCTAATAGAAAGTCGATAGATTATGTAGGTTCCCTGTGAGAATGAAACAAGTCCTTTTAAGAGGAACTTGAGTAGCTTGGGAAGTTTAGTGTAGTGCGTCACTGGGTTTATGACGTCTTGTCTTCAATACCGGTGTTAGCTTGGTAACAACCAGTAGCGTATGAATTGATCCCGGTTTCTGCCCTAAGGTTGAACTAATGGAGGGCTATTTCTTTTCACCCTTTTCACATTCAATTCTTTTTCATTCTTCAACCCCTTCAGTGCTTATCGAGACTTCGTTACTAGAACCTTGTTGGGTTTATTCCAGTTCTAGCTCAATCTCAGTCGGCATTCTTCCCTTATTCTCACTTTTCTCCTTTTTTCATCATACCTAAGGACTTCTATACTAACTTAGTGGATTGTCCCTGGGTAGATCCCTCCGGCTCTGGCGGGATCATGGGAACGAATACCTAACCTAACCATCCTTATATCTCCAATGCATAAATTAAATTGGTCGGTCTTTTGGTATTGTTCTTTCCACCTCGAAACCAATTGAAAACCATTTGAAAATCAATTAAGGTACTTGTGATATAAAATTAAAGCATTTTGTACCTTAATTGCTTTTGTTATTTTAGAAATGCTCCCCCTCAACATGTGCTTCAAGTATTAGAAATCATTTTGGCACATGGAGAAAGAGACCAAAGAAGGTTAGATTTGAATGAAATCACCAATTTTTGATAGCAATTTCCAAAATGATCATCACCACTCCCCGATCAAATCTAGTATTTAGATACTTTCGATAAAACATTTTTTGGGAGGATTTGGTTTTCTTCTTATTGCTCCCCCTCTATATGTGCATCGAGATTTGAAAGAGTTTTGCACATATTAGAGAGAACCTGCACTTTCAGACAAATCAATCACGTTTCGATCCTTTTTGGTTTAAGATAAATGATCCCCATTAACATGTGCATGGAAAATTTGAAATCGTTTGGCACATGTAGGGACGAGTGCTTGTTATTATATTTCTAAAACCACTTATCGAATTATCAGTTTATATCCAATTTAAATCACAAATTCTCCCCCGATCATAATTTTCAAACCCTTTGAGATTTGTGATCTCAATTGATTTAAATTATTTTTGAAAGCTTTTTGAGGAGAAAATGTGACTTGCTTTTAAAACATTTAACTGATAAGGATAATATTTTGAAACTTTAATCTCCAATGATAAAAAATTCTTAGGTATCTTATGAAAACACAACATTAGCCTTGGTCTTGATCCAATTGTACAAAAAATGTTCTTTTTGATTATCCAAATGTAGACCTTGCTCATTTTAAATACCAATTGTTTGAGAAATAACCTTTTTGATATGTTTGAAATCATTCTCCCCCTCAATCAATGACCGAAGTTGTTGATTGAACGATAGAGATTTTGACAAATGATACGTCTAGATGATTTTCAAAATTAAGTCCGAGTTATTTTCAAAGCAATTAAGTTTCCATTAGATGACAAATATTTTTCAAAAGAATAATTAGAAGGAAAAATATTTGTGAGAAAACATTTGCCTTTTTGGCGACAAACGTTCCTATGAACTTTAGTTTTTAGGATCAGAGCATGAGGTTTTAAAGAAGATTAAGCATGGCTCTGTCCATTCTTTAAAAATAGGTTAGTGCCTGAAATGAAAATAAACCAACATTTTTCTCCATCTCTCTCTTTTTTTTTATTATTATTTTTTTATTTAAAAAAAACGAAATAAAAATATTTATTACTTCCGTTCGAACTTCATCTAAAGACCCGTGTCAATTTTGAATGACAGATCTAAGTCCGTAGATGTTATCGAAAACAGAAAACATGATAAGTAAAACAATCTTTTTGAAATTTTCAAGATTTTCTGATTTTTATGGGTTTTGAAAATTTTATATTTTTCTATTTTCTTTTTGAAGGTTTTATAATTTTGTATTTTGCTTTTTTGATAAAATATATACAAGACAATAGATGAAGAAAAACCTTTACTCCTCGTCTTCCTCATGAAGATGTTTGAGTGTCTCAGGTTGTAGGCTCTTCAAGCCAAGTCGTGGAAGGATAAACTCAAAACGTTCTCTAGGAAGAGCTTTAGTGAAGATGTCTGCCAGCTGATATTCAGTCCTTACGAAATACAGTTCAACCACACCTTTCTCCACTTGTTCCCTGATGAAGTGATGTTGAATGTAAATGTGCTTTGCCCTTGAGTGTTGAACAATGTTGCAGCAGAGAGCAATGGCACTTTTGTTATCAAAATACAAAGGAACTTTGTTAAATACAAAGCCATAGTCAGATAATAGGATCTCATCCATACGATTTGAGTACAACAAGATGACATGGCTATGTATCCAGCCTCTGTAGAGGATATAGACGTACTCATTTGTTTCTTTGAGGACCACTTACTAACTTATCTCCCAAAACGAGCACCTCGATGTGCTTGACATGTATCTTGACACCATGCATGGTGCGCATCGCATATCTTGTTAGTGACATATCGGTGTCCTTCAGATACCAAAGTCTCATGTTAATGGTTCCTTGGAGATACCAAAAGACCCGTTTAACCGCTTCAAGGTGCTTTTTGGTAGGCTTAGCCTTGTATCTAGCACACATGCATACAACGAACAGAATATCAGGTTTACTGACTGTGAGGTACATCAGGGATCCAATCATACTATGATATTTTGTTTGATCAACCATGATCCATGAGTGGTCCTCATCCATTTTTGTACGCTCCACCATGGGAGTGTCAACAGGGTCACAAGAATCAAATCCAAATTTCTTTGAAATTTCATTTGCATATTTAGATTGATTAATAAAAATTCCTCCAAGACTTTGTGAAATTTGTAATCCCAAGAAAAATGACATTTGTCCCATCATAGACATTTGAAATTTGGGGCCCATCTCCTTCAAAAAACGGTCACATTCTGTGACACACGGTAAATTTTCACTAAAATTCAACTAATAATAAGTAATTTATTATTACTAAGCATAAGTCATCAAGCATGCATAAGCTTTGCCTGATCATTTGAGTAGATAACTCGCATACAGTAGACTATTGCATCACTTTTGCATCCATATCAATTATGAATATTTCATTTTGTCTTATGATTAAATTGTAAGACGAGAGGTTATCTCGTTTTCCCCAGTGACCGACACTGCACGCGTACCGACACTATGATAAGGGCTTGATAAAACAAATGACAAACCTCCGTAATGAAAATATTACAAAGATAATAATATCTCCGACGCATATCTATGAGATACTACGTTATAAAAGTTATCAAACAATAAAACTTCGGTCACAACTTAATTTCGCGGGACACAAAATATTTAATACACTTGCACTTAAACAATAACTCTTATAAGACTCAAACACAATTAATACATAAGTGTAACACAAGTACCTATATTTACTCAAGTGAACCATAAGCATAAAATATAAATACATATGTTTGTATTACTTTTAAATGAAAACCTTTTATTAAAATTTGAGATAATACCCCTTTGTCTTCTCTTCCCACACACGACAAAACACAAAAGCAGGAGAAGATATCAAATCTTCATCTTCAACCTCTACTTCTGCACCCCCCTTGTAGGTCGAATCTTCCGAAACAAGAAAACCCAACATGCTTCTTTCATCACCTCCTCTTCTCCCTTACCAAAACCATGTAACTTTTTGTCTCTCAAACCCAGTCCTTGAAGACGCCGACTACCATTCGAATGAGTCCAAGAAGAGTCAAGACAAAGCTACCCAAAGAGAAGCATATCTCAACACCAATCTACCTTGAGCCAAAGTCCAAGATTCCCTAGGTTTTAGAAGTTAACTAGTTTTGGATTCAATCCAAAACACCAAGAAGAAAGATGGACAAGCTCTTCCCAAAATACTCCCTTTATCTCTAGTAGAGATGTGAAGCATAACTCGGTTTCCCATCACTTGTACCAAAAATTAGGGTTTGTGAAACTTAGGGTTTCGAGAAATTGAATTGGGGTTTTGCAATTGGGAGTGTATTGGAGCTAAATCAAGTCTCGTTTGGTCCGAAACCACGAAGCCACTTTCGTTCCTCACCCATCACTCTCGAGTTGAGGTTATGAATCGTTTCTTGTTGTAATGTTTTGTACGTTATTCTTGTGATGTTAAGTTTAGTATTTTGTATCAAACATTCGTTACACACTTGGTCATGTTAATAACATTCTTTCTTGGTTGCTATGTTGAAAATTTAATTTGGTCATTCACTTGGTTGGGTTAAATTATGTCGAGTTGTGAGTTTGGTTATTTGAGATTTGAGTTTTTGGCATTGTTTTGTTAATCTTGGTTCCTGTTGAGTTGTATAAACCAAAGAAAACGAAAGTTAAGTTTTATAAAAGTTGGATAATATGACTATGAACTAGGTGTTCTTGATGTATAATCTTGGTGTTTGGATAAATAATCTATGTTACTTGGGACTTAAGTGGTCATTTACAAATAGTGTCAATTTGGTTCTTCTGTCGAAATGGTAGAATGGTTGGCGAGTAGAACCAAGTTGAGTAGTACTCAACTAACAAATGGTATTGTCACCCCTTTTTGCTCACATTTCCTAGTTAATGAAGTTAGCCAAATCTCGTTCGAAACAAGTCTCGTACATGGTCATTTCCTTTTGTTAACTTACCTTCATTAAGTACATACTTGTTATTTAAATAGAAATGTTTTGAAAATGTATTGTGAGTCGACAAACTCACTTTGGTAGTACCACAGTGACGAGGTCATTTATCCCTTGGTCGAGAAGTCTTGGCTTCACACTTTTCGGACATGCTAAAGTCGAACAAAGTCAAACCGGTTATGTTGAGGTTTCCTCGTCAAAAACAACCACACTAGTATTCTATTTCCTTGTTGTAATATGCTCATTTAAAACTAGATTTAGGTCCGTTTGAACAACCGAAATAGCGCTTGGCTATTCTCCCTTCTCGTTAAAATCAGTAAGCTAGTATCAAAACATGTGAAATGAAACTTTGTAATATTAACTAGTAGCAACTGTGTTAAAACTGCTTCTGTAACGATGGGCCTTAGCCCAGAAAATAATGCCAACCAATGATGGGCCCGAGCTTTCATTATGTACAAACCTCACTTCGGGCCTAGGCCCAATCCTCGTGCTTGTTGCATGTCTACGCCTGGCCTCAGCCCATAATGGTTCGGGGGTGTGTTTGATAGCTTAGACGAGTCAACAAAATAAAACACGTAACGTAAACCGGAAATTTATTATAAATATAAACTTGTCTACTACCTATTCGAGCCTTCTAACATAGACATACACTCTTATGCAACGTCAAATAAACAAAGGTAAATGTAAAAATACGATGAAACAAGTGTTTACCAACATAGTTTACATAATAAACTTTACGTCAAAGCCAACATCTAACGCGTCCGAGTAAACATATCTATGTCAAAGGATCTATTAGTAGAAGGTCATATACGTTAAGAGCAAGTTTTGACGAAAAAATAAAGACCACTATGTCATTTTATCTTATATTAACTTTAAAAATCTTCAAACTCAACTCAAGTGTTTTTCTAAATATAAATTTGAAAATAAACAAACAAATATTTTCTTTTGACAATATTATTAAGTGTCAACCCAAATGAGTGTATATACATTTTATATACTTACCAATAGAACACCATGATTTTCTTTTCCTCAAAACAACTCTAATGTCGACAACATCATTATAATGTCAACGCGAAAAGTATATATACTTCGTATACTTACTAGTAAAATCATTTTTATAATTTTTACAAACTAAAGTTTAGTTTTAATACAATTAAACTATTTTGAGTAAGCGATACTTAAAACAATGAACTAAAACACTGCCCTCCTTATCTAGGTCGCGTGTCGGTGCCGCTTCACAACAATCACTAATCCCACTTTTGGATTGCACATTTGCTAAGGTGAGTTTTCATAGCCTCTCTTTTACTTGATAAACTGTTTTATACATTTTGGGGTGAGAAATATGCAAAACCTTTTATGGACCTAAACTATTGCATGATTACTATTACGTGGTTTAGCCTAAGCCCTTATGTCCCTAGAGAATGCCCTTTTTTATGAACCGTCAATTCCCCATTGGGAAACGCGAATGCTATAAATAGATCTATTGTGGGTGACTCCTCCATTCGGTTGGCCATGCTTAGGCCAAGGCGAAACGTATATCATGTCGGAATCGAGTGTTGAGGGATAAAACACTCGCAATGGGCCCCTATATTGTATGATATCTTTTAGCATACAGAAACTGTCGTAGTATTGGTTGCATGAACTTAGAGCTAACGTAATAGACATTCATCCATATATCATTATATTCGTTGTAATGATTATATGACTTTGCTTATGGTCCAAACTTACTGTTTTAATATAAACCTATGGACTCACCAGCTTTTAGCTGACCTTTTTAGCATATTTTCTCAGGTGTTTAAGTTATGTTCATGGAGGCAAGGCAAGAGGCGGTATATGGTCGTAGTAGTATCTAAAGAAGTGTTTTTACACAAAAACGATGTTTTATATTGGGACCACTGAACCTATGGGATGTGCCCATTTATCTAAACAATGTTGTAAGATAATGTCTTAAAACTACTTTATGAAATTAAACGGAGTATGTATTCCGTTCTTTATTACTTGTGTTGTGATTCACCAATTTCGTAACATTCCCCAATAACACGTATGCTTCCGCTAAACCAAATTTGGGGTGTTACAAGGTACATACGAATCGCAAGGATTGATTATGCATAAGAGAAGAACTGATGAGATTACTTGATAAAAATTGAGGCGCGGGTCCGTAACCTGGATTGTCCAGAGCCGCTTGCTCACCGACTCATTGAACATAATGTGAATAGATTCCATGATGTCTTGGGTTATTTTATTGTATATTTGGTAACCCTTTCGATTTGGAGCATAACCAACGAAAACTTCAGTGTCCACCTTAGCTTTCAATTTTCCTAAATCTTGACCATCATTAGTTGGATAGCATAGGGCACCGAACACACGAAAGAAAGAAAGATCTGGTTTTCGGTTATAGAGTTTTTCCATGAGAGGTGTGAATTAGGGAACGGTTTTGGGTATAACATGCAGTGGCAATGGCTTCCACCCAGAGAAACATTGGAGCTTTTGAATAGATCAGCATAGTCCTTGCGGCTTCAACAAGAGTTCGATTTTGTCTTTCAACAACACCATTCTGTTGAGGAGTACGTGAAACACTTCTTTGATGGCTGATTCCAATGCTTTCATAAAAATGAATTAGTTCTTTGTTTACAAACTTAGTTCCATTGTCTGTTCGGATGATTCTAACTGTTTTATTGAGCCGAACCTGCAACTGTTTAATAAGTTTGATGATGACGTCGGGAGTTTCATCCTTTGATCTCAAAAACTAACCCAAGTGAACCGAGAGTAGTCATCAACAACAACTAGCACATATTTCTTCCCATTTGTAGTCTGCACTCTCATGGGTCCGCACAAATCCATGTGAAGGGTATGAAGAACTTCCATGTTGGAGTTTGTAGGTTTGGGTTTATGGGCATACTTTGTACTTTTGCCCAATTGACAAGCCGAACAAATATTATCTTTTTCATATTTTAATCTGGGCAAGCCTCTTACGAGGTCCTTTCTGGAAAGATCATTGATGGTGCCAAAGTTCAAATGATTGAGATGAAGATGCCATAACCATGACTTTGTTTTGGATGCTTTTGACAATAGAAAAATTGGAGAATACTTCATCATGTCTTCGATAGAGATGGTGTACAAATTAGTGCCACGAGTTCCCTTTAAAAGCTCAACACCGTCCAATTCTCTAATGAAGCAAGTGTGTTTTCTGAAGGCCACTTCGAGATCAGAGTTGCAGAATTGACCAACATAGAACATATTATGACCAAGTCCTTCAACATAATATACCCGAGAGATTACACTCTCACCAAATACATAATCTCCGTAACCCATAATTACCCCAAAATGGTTGTTCCCAAATCTAACAGTCCCGATGAATTTATTCACAAAGTTCTTGAGCCGTGAGCGATCTCCAGTAATATGTTTGAACAACCTGAGTCCAAATACCACAGAACAATTTGTACGACCTGCAGTTGAAATGACTGGATAATTTGGATCCCCATGCGAGAATGGGTTCCACTTGGTTAGTAAATGAGATTGGAACACCCACATCAGTAAAAGAAGCTATGACATCATTAGTGTGGAACCTATCTTGCTTTGTATTTCCTGGAGGCTTTGACCCGCTAACTTTAGTTTCACTGATTACTCTTGTAGAAGGAATGATGGGAACATTAGTTGGTTTCACTACTTTCTGCATTCCTGGTCTAGAAGTGCTGGGATCTGAGATTCTAGGAGGCACATCAAAGGTCGCATGCTTGACTTTAGGCATAGAACAAGGCATAACTACACTATCTTTCCTAGTACCAGATTTAGGACATATTGCTATTAAGCATTCTAAAAGTTCTTGAGATTGTTTGACATATAAGCATGCATGCCCAATCGCATTATCAAGTAGATTCTCTATATTATCCTCTTCTACAATCTCACGGAGACATTCTAGACTATCCTTAAGGTATGAAAAATATGTTTGACATGCAAGTTCATTATTCCTAAGATAAGGGGGAATATACTTCACAAACATAGCATATCTAGTACAAGCAGGCACCTTTGGTGCAACATTCTCACCACTGGTGATTGGCATTTTCCTTTTACCCGACTCTTCAGATTCTCAATTTCTTTTTGCAAAGAAGTTATCTTTTCATTGTTCTTGTCACGAGTGACCTTAATTGATTCATATAACTCTTTGAAATGCAGTTTAACCTTTTCGTTTTCTGCTAGAAAACATTCATTTTCATGTTGTAATACATTAATGATGTTGGTGCTAATTGGTTATAAAGATGTTGGTGCTAATCGGGGTGTTCACTTGGAAAAGGTTGGGAATAAGGCTGCCAAAGTTAATCAAAGGCCTCGGTCTTTCAAACCAATGGCCAATTTTGAATATAAACATGTTTCTAAACTTACCACTAAGAAGAATGCCAAAGATACTAAACGTAATTTGGAGGTTGCCCCGTTGGATCAGCCTTCAAAGGATGACTCGATTGGTGTTACTTCTGGTGAGTTAAAGGGTGACGATGGTCCGAGCATGGTGGAGGTGTTGGTACCATATAATAGTGACAAGACGTATACCGTGTGTGAAGTCTCTACTAGTGTTGTACCTACAGAAAGTGGTAAGGGAAGTTTGTGGGAGCAATTCGCCAGGACTCATATTGAACCCACGCGTATGGAAAGTTCATCATTGTCTTTAGCTGATTCATCGGATGAAGATGGTGTTTGCATGCCTGAGGTCCTATCGGGTACTGGCTTTCTAGATGATTTGAAGTCCTATGATGGTTATGATTATGATTATCAGGTGTATGGTTTTGATAGTCGCTTGAAGGGTTGTCATAGGTAGTTTGTCTTATTGTGTTTGTTATAAGAATGGCCTATCATTCTTATATAGTGGTTAGGTTTGTTGCTTTGTTTGCATATAAGTGCCCTTATGGACTGAGATGAGGGAAGTCACCCTCATCCTTTTGTATTTCAATGTTTTTTGACGTAATAATATTTATCAGGGCAACCCTTTACCTAAAAAAAAGAGGAGTATAGGAGGAGAGGAGTAGATTATGTGATGAGTAAGATATTTGGATTCTATAAAGAATGTGTAAAATTAGGGCCGGAATATAGAACCAAATGGGGGCAAGATGATTTTTTAGAAAGATGCACAATAGGGAATAACTATGCCATGGAAAACCCCAATAGAGATCGTCATGAGGAAGAAGATGACGGTAAAGAAGTCACGTAGGAGCACGACTTCGAGTCTAGCTACAAGACTCATTAGTAAGGAAAAGCGCTTCATGGGAGGCAACCAATGCTTAATTGTTTGCTTATTTTGTTTTTCAATTTTGTTTGTGTGTTTATATATCTTTTTCATTGTTGTTTATTCTCATGTTAGACTTTGAGTCTAGCTACAAGACTCATTAATAAAGAAAAACACACTCACTCTCTCTATAAACCATATAATTTTATTAAGTAATCTTTAATCTATTTTAAATCAAACTGTTCAATTTTATTAAGAACTTAGTTAGTAGATCTATTGTTCATCGTACGTATTTTGATATAATTTTCATTAATATCCACCTTTTGGATCTTTTCATTAAATTCATTTTAGAATTTCGTTATAACCGTTAGCTATATTGTTCATCTCTCTTTTCCATAATTTCATTTCTGCTAATCAATCCATTGATTATGTAGAATCAAAATCCTTCTCCATTTCCATTTTACTCTTATTTCACTATGAAAGATCCAGATCCAAAAATCCCTAATTCAAAGATGCCTCCCAGGCTATCTGATGATGTTGTACGTTCCAATTATGCTACAAGGAGCAATAAGAAGTCAAAGGTTATCAACAAACCAGCTCATACAGTTGGGAAGAGGGTTGCTATGAGGGTGGTTAGTAAAGGAGGTAAATCTGCAAAGGAAATGGAGGGTTTAGTGTATGATGAAGATGGTAATGAGGGTGGGGAGGAAGGTCATGATGCTGCCAGCCAAAGTTTTGATTCAAGGATTTGTAGTGAGTCGATCTATGTTTCTGAGAAGGATCTTCATGCCGCTCTTGAAAATGATATGGTAAGTGCTTTAATTGATGAGTCTTTGAAAGTTAGAGAGGAGTCTGAGGTTAATGTTTTTGTTAGCGGTAATGATAAGAAGGCTGTTAGTGATGAGGTTAGGGCTAATGTTAAGGATACCAGTAGTAATAAGTTTGCTATGCCTAGTCCTGGTAATGTTAGTCCTAGAATTTTGAAAAGGGGTGAGGTCTTTTGTGAGGTATTTTGATAAAGGGAATGGTTTAGGTAAGAATGCTGAGAAATTGGATGAAGTTAATGTGGTTAATGATGATACTATAATGAGGGAAGATATTAATGCTAAGAAACCTTCACCGTTTCTGAATGTTGTCCAAGGTAAAAGTCTTAGTGGCAATACTAAGTTGAAGCAATTTCCTATGAGTATCAATGAGAAAGGTAGTTGAGATGGATCCAGTGGTTGAAGAGGGCAGTAAGAATTGGTCAATGACGTTGATTAGGTATTTTGTGGGTTAAAAGATGAGTTATAGGGAAATAATAGGAAATCTTAGAAGAATGTAGAGACCACACTTTTTTGATGATGTTGTTATGAATGAGTGTGGCCTTTAGTTCTTTAAATTTAAAGCGGATGAGGGTATGTAGTTTGTGTTAGAAAATCATCCATAGTTAGTTGATGGTAAGCCCTTGTTTGTTTAAAAACGGGAAGCGGGTATGTGTATGAGTAAGCTTGAGCCCACTAAGGTGCCTATTTGGGTTAAGATTATGAATGTTCAGTGGAGGCATGGAATGTTGAAGGTGTAAGCAGGATTGCTAGTGGTGTTGGCAACCCCATCATTATGGATCGGATTACTGCGTTGATGTGTGAGAAGGCTTCTGGTCCAGCTAACTTTGCTAAGATCCTTGTTGAGGTTGATGGAGCTAAGGGTCTTGTTGATCATGTTGAGGTTAATTACAAGAATTTGGGTAGGTCAATGAAACTGAGAGTTGAATATGTTTGGATGCCTCCTGTTTGTGGCTGTTGCAAGGTTTTTGGCCACAACTTTAAGAATTGTGTTCATAGTGTTATATCAGAAGCTAAAAAGAAGTTCAGGAATGAAAATGAAACTCAAAAGACTGGTAAAGGGTTGAACGAGGGTAATAGTGGCAATGAATGGAAGACGGTAGGTAGCAAGGATTCTATTAGAAAGGAGGGGAATAATGCAGGTATCAATGTGCAGAGAAGCTTCTATGGTGAGGGTTCTAGTAGAGGAGGCTTTAGTTGAAGAGGTAGTGGGAATGTGTATGGTAGAGGATATGCTGTTCAGAGGTATAACAACGTCGAGAATAAGCAGTATGTTCAAGTAAAGAAGGATAGTGTTATTAAGGATGATTAGTTAAAAGAGAATGCTCGAGAAGGATAAAGGTAACGGTATTATGGATGTTGATGTTGGAGAAAGTAGTGGTGGAAGTAAAGTTGCCCCGAAGAATAACAGATACTCTTCCTTAGCTGATGAAATGGAGATTGAGAAAGATTTTGAGTGGGAAGCGACTAGAAAAAGGATTGATGATATTTGTTCTAAAGGGGTATCTGTGAATGTGGAAGAATTTAGTTGTTAGTCTGATGATTTAAAGGAGTATTATAAAATAAAGAGTAAAGTTTCAACTCCTAATCCTAAAGTTGAGGCTTTAAGATAGAAAATTATTGAACTTCAAAAGAAAATAAGTTACAGTAATAAACGTATTGTGCTGGATTCTAAGGAAAAGGCTGAAAGAATGAGTGAGGTATTGATGCAGGAGAAAGGTCTTACAAAGAACCAAGCTTATACTAAGACCGATGATTTGTTACTTTTTAGCCATGGTGATCTGAATTCTGTATGTATTTTAAAAAGGGTTTTAGATGAGTTTAGTATGTGTTCGGGCCTCTATCCTAGCCTGGAAAAAAGTATTGCATTTTATTGTAACATCCACACTGAGGAAAAAGAGAAAATTTTCTTTGCCTTGCCTTTTAAAGAGGGTGAGCTTCCGGTTAGGTACTTAGGCGTTCCCATGATTTCTTCTGTTTTATCCTCTTTGAATGTTTATTGGGCTTCAATGTTTATTATTCCTAAGCACATTTGCACTACCATTGACAAAGTTTTCAAATATTTCCTTTGGGGAAGTACTGAAGTTAGGAAAGGAATTGCTTGTGTTGCACGGAAGGATGTTTGTAGAGCCTAAGAGTCAAGGTGGTTTAGGTCTTAAGTCTATGTGTTTAATTAATAGAGCTCTTATGTGCAAATATCTTTGGAATGTTGTTAGTAAGAAAGACTCATTATGGGTTAAATGGGTTAACTGTTATAGGTTAAGGATAAATGCATCAGCTTCTTGATGTTCATGATGACATGGGGTGGAGTTGGAGACAGCTAATGAAACTTAGGGATAGTATTAGAAGTCATGTTGGGTGTAAAATTGGTGATGGCAAAGACTGTTTCATCTGGTTCGATAAGTGGCACCCAAATGGCCCTCTAAGTAATCTGATATCCCATGATTACCTTGTGTCTAATGGCTTTAACCTTAGTGACAAAATCATTGATTGGATTGTTAATGGTGAGTGGACTTGGCCTATTGATTGGATTGGAAAATTTGATGAGGTTACTTATATTCCTACCCCTTTTTTGAAAAGTCATGATGATAAAGCTGTATGGTATGATAAAAAAGTATAAGTTGGTGAATTTTAGTGTTAAAGATGCTAGCAATGTTCTTAGGGTTGATGTGCCTGATGTTTTGTGGTATAAGCATGTCCGGTTTCTGCAGTGTATTCCTAAAGCACGCTTTTATTCTCGGATGGCGATTAAGGGTAGATTAAAGACCCAAGATAGACTTTCCAAGTGGTTTCCGTTAAGTAGTAGCCTATGCCTTTTATGTCGACCCAGTATTGACTCTCACAGTCATTTGTTCTTTGATTGTCAGTTTTCTCGCTTTTTATTGGGCAAATTAAAGGGAATGGCTAGGCTTGAGAATGTGTCTTTTGTTTGGGCTGAGGTTATCTCTGTGGTTTGTATTAGAAAGGCTAGTAATTCTATATGGAGTGTTGTCCAAAGACTCTTGTTTGGGGCTGTGGTTTATTGTATTTGGCAAGAGCGTAATATTAGATTATTTGAAAGTAAGTAGAGGTCTTTGAATGCTGGTTTTAGTCAAATCACTAGCATTGTTAGGCTTAGGCTGTTAAGTCTTAATATTAAAAGGTCTATAGAAGTCTGTAAGGCTGCTGAGATTTGGGACCTTCCGGGTTTAGGTAGGAAAGGTACTAAGGGTGTTATTAATGACATGGATATTGATGATCTTACTTAGTTTGTCCAGTTGGTTTGCTCTGCATAAGGTTATGAGGTCCTTGTGGGTTTTGGGAAAATGATCTTATGTAACTTTGCTAATGGGATCAATAGATATTGGTGGTTTTGCATGTATGATGATGGGGCTATTTGGGTTATGAATTCCTGGCTATGCACTACAGAAGAAAACAAACTCTATGTTTTGTTTATCTATAGTAAATATGGTGTAGAGGAAAGGCCTGCTACTTTGGATGAACTAAACCTCTTGGGGTATACTCTGTGTTGGCCAGTTATGAGGGGTGTTTCGTTTTTAGATGAAGTTTGCAAGTGGTTTTGCACTACTGCCAACAGATTGTGCTATGGAAGGCTTATTTTGGTGGCGTTTTTGGTGGAAAAGGGTTTAACTTCAATAGGAAGTGGCTTTCTTCCGCTTTTGCTTGAATTGTGTTGGTCATCTGTTGTGGTTTGTTGTTCTCGATTATCTTATTGACAATATTTGTACTAACAAAGCTATGATTTATTGTTTTTGGGATGTTTGTGAGTTCTATTTTAAGCGATTGGTGGTGCTTTGGTCTTCATGTTTATCTACACTCCTGGTAGTCTTGGTACTTTGGTCTTCAAGCTGCTTTTTGATTCTTGCACCACCATTTTGGGGAGGTTTAAGGGAAAGATATACTCTTTTCCTACCCTTAGGTTTTTCCCGTGGGTTTTTCTTTGGGTAGGTTTTTAAGGAGGTATTTTCCCTTGAGCATGTTTTACTGGCACTCCTCAAGGATCTTGTATCTAGATGTTTTGATGGAGCTTTGGATTGCTGTTTTAATGGTCTGCAATGCTGATCAAGAATTACAGATGCTTATGGCCTTATGTATGGACTTATGTAGTTTGGTATACATGTATTTCTGAGTCCTAGATCACTGTTTGAGCCTTAGGGTATGGTGATGGTTTGGTGTACTTTGGTTGGTCCCTTTGTACACTAATGAATCAGAAGTATACTTGACTTTTTCAGTTGGTCTTTGGACTCTCAGTTTTGGTCTTTTTGTTTTTCATTAGTGCTCTAGTTTGTATTTCTTACGTTTCAGTTTTATTTTGTATGTTGAGTTTGGAATTTTGTCCATGGCCATTATGCCATTAAGCCAAAGTTGCTAGTTAGGGATGTGTCCTAACAGCTTTCAAACTTTGGGCTTTCTTTTGTTCTTGTTGCCTTTTTTGGCCTTTTCTTAATAAAATTTACCGTTAAGAACAAAAAAAAAAAACTTAAGAAAATACCTCGTGCATGCACGAGTATTACAACTAGTAGTGTATACCTACAAAACAACATTACAAGATATATATATATATATATATATATATATATATATATATATATATACACACACACACACACACATCACAATCGTGTAGCGATGTTTCCCTTCCTACCATCACCATTTTCGGCCATATCCATTTCCATCTCTGCCCTTGCGGCCTGCTCTCGGAACTTCTTATAAATATCACTAGCATAAAATTTTCTAGTCCGGACCACCAAAATAACTGAAACGAATGCACCAAAAACAGTTACAGCCGTTATAATCAGAAAGGACACCTTAAAACATTCAACTCCAACACAATCCAATTCCTCACCATCTTGTCTAAATTTCCCTAAAATTCTCAGCTGCCTCTCGGCCTCCTGGTCGTATAAGTGTCCCGTCACTTTCACGTTCAAAATATACAATCCGATCGGGCTAGCAACCGCTCCAAAGTTGTACAAAGTTGAGTAGTATTTTAGCCCGAAAATTTCAGAAATGATTGCGAAAAGTAATGGCCATTGAGCTCCAAAGCAAAACCCAATAATCACCGAAGCGAGATATAATGAGTTAGGGACTCCGAATGCTATCAAAAGGTGGCCGACAAGAGATAAAACTAGGGTTAGGGTTAGCATGAGTGGCCTTGGGAATTTGTACTTTTGAGAACGATTTGGATCGAATCCAATGTGACTCTACCTAGGTAATTCCAAATGCTTACAAGTGACACAAAGGTGCTAATGCTTGAGCTGGGTACCCGAGACCGCCCGATTTGACCTAAGTTGTCGATCGCGGTTAAAGTTCCACCGACGCCACAAATTGTCGCTAGAAATAGCGTTAACATGTCGATGGAGAAAAGTGCTTGGAGAATTGTGTAGTCCTCACCTCTTTCGTGTGGTGGAACGCAGTTCAAGCAAGACCGTTCTTTTCTTGCTTCGGTGATAGTGGTGGTGATGGCAATGGTAGGACACTAATGGGTGGATTATTAGCGACAATTTTATTGGCGACGGATCATTTAGTGACGATAATTTCTTTTTCCGTGCGTTGTACTCTTCTCTCACAACTACAAATAGAGGAAAAAAGAGGAGGAAAACGACAACCGCAGCGCTAACACCATACCCGGCCCTAGGGAATTGGACGGCTTTTTGGGCTATGATAATTATCATCAAGAATCCAGCCAAGCCAAGAGATACATATAAAAGATCGTAGAAAACCTTGAGTTCATTTGCTTGTCGAGTTACCTTCATGATTCGTATTGTACGTACAAATAAGAAGGAAATAACCGCAGGGAGCCAGCCTATGAGCAAAATGAGGGCACTTTTATTGTCACCATAAACTGCATGGTAAATTTGTGTGATAATGGCTCCACTCAAACCGACAAATCCCTTAAGAAGTCCTAGCACCACCCCTCGACTCTCTGGGAAGTTCTTTACACACGTCACTAATGCCCCGGTGTTGGCAAATGTTTGCGAATTCGCACCTACATGCACATGTATAAATTTAGTATAGATTCAGTATTATCAGTAGCAACGAAAACTTAATGTCTAACTTTTATTTGTATCTAGTTAAGTTATAAGAAATAAAATCTCACCTATGCAAATGTACAAACACATTTGCCAAACAGTTGGTTTAGCAATTCTCTTAGTGACACCCATCCAAATCATAAAGTACCCAAAAAAATTAAGGACTGATCCGAGAGAAAGCACGACCCACGGAGGTGTAACCTCGGCAATAAGACCAGAAAGTACACCAACGTTGCTACCGAGGTCTTTAAAAAATGATAGCAGGTTGAGTGTACTCTGGTCATACCCGAGGGACGTTTTGATCTCCGAGGAATAGAAACCAAACATGTAGGTCGCACCCGCGGTCGACATGATTAAAAACGAGGCGAACACCATAAACCATCGACCGTTTAAGATTTGGACGGCTAAGCTGCTCATTTCGGACCGGCCGCCAATGTTGGCTGTCACCATCTTTAGTGACTACTTGTGAACGTTATGAGCTGTAGTAGAGATTTTTGTAGTTCTAAGATTGGTGTACTCGAAACAAAAAGTGGGGACATTATATAGAAAAAAATAGAGTTGACTATTATGTGTTGATAAAGACTTTCATTGACTATTTAATGTATACAAAATGATAGGATGTTGAAAAATCTGATCCAAATCAAATTATGATACCGAATTAAAAAAATAAGGCTAGCTGTGATATGTGAATTTAGTTCGCCTCCAAAAGTTTGATGAGAACGAGATATTCTCACCGTTTTTCAATCAAATATATTTTTTTAAAATTCAGGATAATAACACTTGACATTTAGTTTCATTCAATGGACCATATTGAATATGACGTTCCAGCATTAACTACAAACAAAAAACACAATGTAAAACACATTTTCAGTAGATCAAACAAATAGTTATCACTACAACAATGAAACCCTCAAATTTAACACCCAATTGAAAAATACACTTTCAGACTGATATTTCATTACGAACAATTAATCACCCGACTGTATTAAATCATCCATTTACATTTGAGGGACTGATTCCTAAAAATATACCTCAAGTTATTAATCATTCAACAATGATTGTGTGAGTTGGAGAAACCCTAATTTTTGGGACAAAATTAAATTAGGAGAAATCATATAACCAAAAGGTAATTATCATCACAATATCACACAAATTCAGAAAATCAAATGATGAAGATTATCAGTGTTTGTTAACAATTATTGAATATAAAACAGGTTATTTTTCTATTTTATTAATTCTTTGGTATTTTGACTATGATTAATGTACCCATTTATATGTTTTCTATATGATTAATTTACCCATTTGTATACTCCATGCTTTTTCTTAATTTTGATTTTGCTTGATGATTAGTAGACAACGAGTGTGGAAAGCCGCACTGACGCAATGGATTGGCTTCAGCGACTTACTTTAGAACGACACTTAAACCCAGGGACTAATTTTGCCAAGTTGCTATAGATAGCAATTTATGCTACAGGACTTCTTGTCAAGCGTCACTTAAACCTCGTGACTGTTTTGCCAAGTTGTGAAACTTGCATTTAATGTTGGACTTACTGCGTCACCACTGAACCTCGGGACTGTTTTTACAAGTTAGGAAAGTTTGCGTTTAATCCTAAAGACGTATTCTTGTTTTCTCCGACATTTAGTATATATATAATAGGTTATGTTTTGTTATTGTTATTGAAATCAGGTGGAGATATATTTGTGATAATTCGGGAAAGTTTGAAATTTTGGAGTTAAGTTTTGAAAGTTTTGAAACCCCCAATTTACTTACCTAATTGAAAAACATATTTCTAGAAATCATTCGAACAAAATATTGTTATGAACTTAAAATAATCTTTAAAATAAAAATAAAAATGAATATGGTGTCATAAAATTCTTCCACTTTTCAAACCATATGAGGTTGTTGCCAAGGTCTAATCAAATTGTCCCAAGTCTTTTCTCTCTCCTCTCTGGCGATTGTGGCGAAATCCTCAAAACCCTAAAACAACAAGTTGATCTTCTTGCAATTTTAGGATCAATTGTTGTGTTTCTTCTCTGTTATTCACTTTGTTCTCTCCTTTTCCTCTTTTATCATCGTTATGCCACCGGAATGGTAATAGTAGTAATGGTGATAGGAATGGTAGTTGTTCTGTCAATTTTAATGATGGTTCTTTTATTAAGGAGCCAATTGATACTATTCCTGCTGCTGTTAATGTTGATTCTGATTGTATGGAGTGTAAGGGGGTATGGAAGAAGATATTGTAGATCTTGGTTTAGTGAGTAATGATATGAGTAAGTCCAAAATGGCTGATGAAGAGCATTCTGGGGTTGAAAGTATTAGGAAAACTATCAAGGATGAGTTGAATGGGGGGAAAGGTGATTCTGCTTTTGTGTTTGGTAATGTGCAGAGTAACAAAGGTATTCTTAAGAATCCTTCTATGGGTTTGTCTAGTGTTCAATTTGGCCCTAGTTTATTTTATAAGACTGGTAATGCTTGGTCTTCTTTTAATTATGGGGTTAAGGCTATGAAATCTGATGGTTCTCTAAACATAGAATCCTTTGCTGAGAAAATGAAAGAAGGTGTTGAAGATAGAGAGTTACAGATGAATTTTGCTCTTCAATGTGTTTCTAAAAATAGTGATGGTTCTAGAAGGGTTGCTATTTCAGTGGAAGATATTAAGAAGGGCAGTGATGCTTGTGCTTTGCAGCTATATGGATATTTTGTTGGTACTTCAATGGATTATAGAGTAGTAAATGCTAATCTTAGTAGAATGTGGAGGGCTTATGGTATTGCTGATATTACTAAGACTAATGCAGGGTTATTTTATTTTAAGTTTAAAAATGAGGAGGGTATGAAAGCTGTTTTAGAGAGTGGTCCATGGATGGTTAATAATATTCCTTTGGTTTTGAATGTTTGGGAACCTGGTATATGGCTTGATAAAGTGGAGCCTAGTACCATTCCTATTTGGGTATGTGTATATGGTATCCCAATGGAATTATGTAATGGTAATGCGATTGGTAAGATTTTTAGTGGTGTGGGTAAACCAATGCTAATGGATAAGTTAACTAAGGAGAGGTATTTGAAAAAGGCTGGGAAACTTGATTTTGCTAGAGTTTTAGTTGAAGTTTACGCTAATGAGGATTCGCTTAACTATATTGAGATTGAGTATCCTCAATATGGGGAAGGCCTGCAAGAGTTGGTAAATTAGAGGTTAAATATCAATGAAACCTCCTCTGTGTACTCATTGTAAAACTTTTGGTCATTCTATGGGTGCTTGTCGAGATTAGACCTAGGGCCGAGGAGAGATTGCGACTAAGGTTATAAGAGATGCTTTGAAGCCTAATAATAATGTTTACATTAATATGAATCAAGGTAAGATGGTTGATGATGGGTTTACTCATTGGTAAAATAACAAGCTGTTATGAACCAAAGTAATGTTAAGAAATATGGTCCAAGGAATAGAAATTATGTTGGTGGTAATAGACAGTCTTTTAATAAACAAGGTATAAATCAGCAATTCAATGGGAATAATTTTAAGTATCAATCTGTAGGTGTCAACAATAAAGAAAAAGTGGAAAATGCTGGTATTGGAAATAACGGTGGTCCTGGTGTAAAGTCTCATATTGATAAGGGTTTGAAACCTTTGGTCTCTAAGGATTATGGCTTAGTTCAGAAACCTGCTCTTAGTACTAAATACTAAGGGTGGCAATTCGGGTCGGGTTCGGGTTGTAAGGTTGGCGGGTCAGAAAATCCCAACCCAAACCTGACCCATTTAAATCATCGGGTCAGATATGTCAACCCTAACCTGTTTAGACATAACCCAAACCTAACCTATTTAACCTGTATATATACTTGGGTTGGCGGGTTAAATAGGTTACACGGGTTGAATATGTTAAAACGGGTTGAATCGATTCAACGGGTTTCGGGTTGACCCATTTAACCATTTTATACACAAAAGTTGGCACATTACACGAGTTAAACAGGTTAAACAGGTTATTGGGTCGACCCGTTTAACACATTTAACCCGCATAATAAAATATAAATAATTTTGAGTTATGAAAAAAATCTTAAACGGGTTGGCGGGTCGACCCGCTTATTTTATTCTCAACCCGAACGACTGTTTAATAAGCGGGTTAGATAGGTCGATTCAAACGACTCGAAATATATCTAGCCCAACCCCAACTGTTAATTTTAAATGGCTTCGAATTCGGTTTCGTGTCGGGTCGAAATTGCCACCCCTACTAAATACAATGAAAATTTTAAACCTAAAGTCTTGGTAAGGGGTTCGGGATCAAATGATAAATTGAAGGGTTCTAGTGATGAAAATATTCCAGTTTCTAATTCTTTTCAAGTCTTTGATGATCATGACATGATTGATAAGGAGGAAGCTTTTAATGAAGTTGCAAAGGTAGAGTATGACAAAACAGTTTGGCCTATGTTGAAGTCTGAAGTTGATTTGGTTATGAAATCTGGTGTTTATCCATCAATGAAAGTTAGGACTGATTGGTCTCTTTCCCATCTTGACTATTTCTATAAAAATTGTTCTAATTATGGAATGGAACCTTATATTGATTAAGAGGATGTGGAGTCAGAAAATGAAGGTATGGCGGATGTAATGAAGCCTGAGGATTTGGTTGTGAGTGGTCCTGATGTTGGTAATGATAGGACCTCTATTTCTGCTGTTATTAATGAATGTTAAGGCTTTTTCTTAGAATGTGAGAGGGCTTAACAATAGTGATAGTCAGAAACAGGTTAAGGATTTGATTTGTAGTAGTAAGTTTAGTTTCTGTGGCCTATTGGAAACTAGAGTGAAAAAAAAGAATTTGATGAAGGTTTGTTCTAAAGTGTTAGGCAAATGGGAGTGGATGTCTAATGCTTCTGCTTGTGATGGTGGTACTGGTATTGTTGTGGGGTGGGACCCTTCAACTGTAAGACTTATGTTGCACAGTTTCTCTTCTCAACTTATAAATGTGTTTATTGAATCAATTAATGATGGTAAAAAGTTCTTCTGTTCCTTTATTTATGCTCATGTCACTTGTAGTGGTAGGAAGGATCTTTGGAGGGATATTATAAAGCATAGCCTTGTGGTAAAAGACTCTCCTTGGGTGTTGATGGGTGATTTTAACATTATTTTGGATCCTTGTGAGAGATCAATGGGATCTTCTTCTGTTACGTCTGGAATGGTAGATTTCCGAGATTGTTTATTCAAGACCGAGGTTAGTGATATCTTGATGTCAGGCCTTCAGTTTACTTGGAATAAAAGTCCTGGGAACCCTCATGGTTTATTGAAGAAATTGGACAGGGTTATGAGTAATGTGGCTTTCGTTGATAAATTTCCCAATGCTAATGCCCAGTTTTTACCCTTTGTTGTATCTGATCATTCCCTTGCTGTGCTGAATATTCCTAGCATTTCTGGTGCTAAGCCTAAACCTTTCAAATTTGCAAATTTTCTTGCTGCTAAGCCTGAATTTCTGCCCACTGTAAGAGATGTTTGGGCAAATCATATTCTTGGCTTTTCCATGTTCTTAGTGGTTTCTAAGTTGAAATTGTTGAAGAAACCTCTTAGGAATTTGAAGTATCTGCAAGGTGATCTTGCTGCTAAGACTCATAATTGCAAGGAGAAGTTATGTAAAGTGCAATCTGAGATGGTGAAGGATTCGTCTAATATTCATTTGAGGAGTGCAGAAGTGGAGGCTTTGAATGAGTATAAATCTGCTGCTAGGGATGAAGAATTGTTCTTAAAGCAAAGAGCAAAGGTCACTTGGTTGAATGAAGGTGATTTCAATACTAAATATTTTCACAATGTTATGAAGGAGAGAAGAAACAGGAATAGGATTGAAAATGTGGAGGACTTGGAGGGTAAGTTTTTTCTGGAGCTGATGTTGGTGTGCAGTTTGTTAATTATTTTGAAAATGTTCTTGGTAGGAAGGTGGATGTTAAAGATATCTCTGATCCGGGTAATATTTTTGTTAACAAGTTGTATGGGTTAGATGCTGAGCTTATGGTGAGGCCTATTTCTGATGATGAAATTAAGACTGCTTTATTCAGTATGGAGGATGATAAAGCCCCGGGTCCGGATGGCTTCTCTTCAAAGTTCTTTAAGTCTTCTTGGTCTATTGTGGGTCCTGAGGTTTCTAAGGCTATTCAAGACTTCTTCCATAATGGTAAGCTTTTAAAAGAAGTTAATGCTACTGTGATTGCTTTGGTGCCTAAGACCCATTCTCCTAGAAAGGTATCTGATTTTAGACCTATTTCCTGTTGTAATGTGTTATATAAGTGTATTAGCAAAGTTATTGCTAATAGGCTTAAGGGGGTCCTAAATTCTATTGTTAGTAAGTCTCGGTGTGCTTTCATTCCTAATAGATGTTAGTGATAATGTCATGCTTACTCGGGAGCTTATGAGAAATTATCATAGGGGATGTGGTCCGTCTAAAGTAGCTTTTAAGATTGACATAAACAAGGCCTATGACATCGTTGATTAGTTTTCCTTAAGAAATGTTTGCTTCACTTTGGGTTCCCAGTAAAATGATTAATTGGATTATGAGTTGTATGACATCCCATCTTTTACCATAAGTCTTAATGGTGTTAGGAATTGGAAATTCCATATGAAGTGTCGGTCACCCCAACTATTGTCTAGCATATGTTAGCTCGTAGACATTCGTTATTTATTAGTTAGTTAGTTAGTTTAGAGCAACACCGTGGAGGACAGACGGTCTTTACCAACGTATACACGATCCATGACCCGTGGGTGGCGTAATATGTAAGAACTATAAATAGCCCTCTCCACATGTGGAGAGGTTGGTCTTTCATTTCTCTAATCATATAACTTTCTTTTTCTCTCATCTCTTCTCTTTCTAGAAAGTATCCCACCCATATCTCTCTCTAAAATCTTCTTGTTTGATTCAATCCTCATATATGTTCTTTGATTAAAACAATAACCAATATCTTACAATTGGTATTAAAAGCCATGGTTTGATCTTGGATATCGTGTGTGCTCGAATTTTAGTTTGGTTATTGTTGGTTTTTCTTATGACTAACATGTGGTATCCATCTCGTTTAATCTCGTTTTAGATTGTTTTCATGCTTATTCTCTCATCTTTAAGCTTATTTCTTTTCTTTTACAAGTTTAGTTAAACTTATTTGATTAAATATTGTAACAGTCGTTGTGTCCAAAGTAGCAGTGTTTAAGGCTTTAAGGTCCAAAACAGTTTTTGTCTAAAACAGTTTTTTATTCCGGGTTTGAATCACAACAGGTCCAAAATCTTTCTATCCAAAACTGTTTTTGTACCATTCTTTTACATTCTTTTGTGGTTAAAAGTTCTTTGAAAAGCGTGATAAATACACTTGGTCAAAAACATTACCTAAAAATATAGCGACTTGAGCCTTTGTTTCAAAGCGACTTGTGCTCTTCTTTAAGAGTAGCGACTTGTGCTCTTTTTGAGAGTAGCGACTTGTGCTCTTCTTTAAGAGTAGCAACTTGTGCTCTTTTAAGAGTAGCGACTTGTGCTTTTACTTGCAAAGCGACTTGTGTTTTCATTTAAAAAAAAAAAAAAAAAAAACGATTCGAACCTTCATGAACATCAAACAACAATCAATCTCTAATCCTAAACACATCTCTCTCGTACCTCGAAGCGAAACACAATCCAATTCACCATTTCAAACAATCATCTCACGGACAATACAAGCGAAAAAAGTGATCTCGATTCGTTCAACCTTTATATCAATCTTTAAAAGATCTAAAAGTTTTATTTGAACATCAAATCATCATAGACCTTTTGAAGTATCAACCTCTCTTTAATTTTCGAACCGATTAAAAGAAGATAACAAAACTAAATCATTTTTATTATTTCTTTTGTTCGCATACTGAAAAAAGAAAAACGTATCACATAACAAAAAAACTAAAATCCTACCCGGAATCTTGTGGCTGGTACTCGGATTCCAACAGGAATAACAAAGGGAACAATTACCTTTTTAATTGTTAATCTATTGAGAGGAAAAGACAAGACAAAAGGGTGAGAATATTTTTGTTGACTGCGTTTTTGTTTTAGAGAGATTAGGGTTAGGTGTGTAAGAGTGATATTAGGGTAGTGTGAGTGATTAGGAGTAGTTTATAGTCCGAATTTTAGGGTTGCTTAGATTATCTTGGTGGGCTCTTATTGGATTGGTCTAGGGATTTTAGTTTAGTAAAAAAAGTAAAAGGTGAATTGGGCTTCCTAATCCGAAAATTTCATTGGCCTGTTATTAACAAAAAGGGACGAATTTTGTGTTAATTTTTGGTATATTACTTGGTCAAACGATTTTATTGAGCTTAGATTATCCGAGATTGAGTATTACATTGGATTGAATGTTTTTTGGGAGGTTCGTTGAATATAACTACCGTGCTAGTTATCAAGAAACTCGATTCGAAAACAAAAAGTACTTCTTTATCGTCTACAAGATCCGTAAATTTATTTCACACAATCCTTCTTAATTAATCTTGTCTCACGGTTTTGTCTTGATTTTAGTAAAATCCCGCGAAAGATTCAATTGCTCGGTTTAAATCATAGACTTGTAAAATCCCGTGCATACTACCACATCGTGTCTTACTCTACTGACCCAGTGATTTCAGAAGTGCTTAAATTATATGATGTTGTGGACAACAATGATAATGAATGCTACACTGAACGATTAAAGATGTTTGAATTAATCAATGAGGATGTGAGATCTTCATGTTATGAGTACAGTGAGAATGAATTGCACCTGCTAATGCTATAGAATGCCATGTAAATGGAATGCAGCATTGAGCCCTATGAGCTACTTCATCTGCACCTCATACAGTTGTTATCCACAACTGGGGATCGAACATGTAGTGCTCTCTTCCGCCAGGACTTACCTACATTGACGAGAAGCTTGCTGTTTAACTTAGAACATTTAAAGCTGCAACTTACCAATAGAAAGGTTCAAAAGGATGGTTCGGTCTGCGACTCTTCAAGTAATCTACAAACAATTTCAGCCATTCATCGATGGGAATATTCGGTGATTACGATCAACACTTGACCGGAATTTCCTTCAAAAACATATTGGAATGGAAATTGAGAATTCATTGAGACATTTATCCAACTCATGGATAATATGGAAAAGTACATTGAGGAAGTCGCACAAAAGGATGAAACGTGAATGAGTGTCGGGTGCAATTGAGAGATAGTTGTGATGAGTCGGGTAATGTATCGGTTGAAAGATCGGGTGTGGCGAATCTGAGAGGCTTAGAGACAGATCGCTTGAAACAACCAGTAGTTCAGTGACTCGTGTTACACATGATGTGGATGCATATATCAGACCAACAAATGACCAGGTGTCATGTAACTAAACAAACTGATCTTAATGCTGAACATGATTCTGATAAATGTTCCTTGGTTGAGTTTGAGTCTAATAATTTCAAAACTAATGATATGGTTGATAAAAAGGATTTTGATGAACTTTCAAACAAATTCTCAAAACTTGAAAAACATTGCATTTCACTTGAAATTGCAATACAAAGAAAGGAGGAAAGTTTTCAAACTAAGAAACCATGTAAAAATCCGAATTTCACGAATTTCGTGAATTTTTGAAATAAACAATTTAAAAGCTCGACTTAGGGCCAAAAACTCGACTATCAACAATTTGAAGAAACATATTTACGATATGCATGTGAAAAGTAATTTGGTTACAAGTAATTCTGATGTTAATGCTATTGATGATATTCAAATGAGAAATGATGAACTAGCAGTTTGTGTGGCCAAATTACTAAAGGAAAATGAGTCTTTGAGAAGGCATCACATAGAACTAAGTGACTCTATCAAAGAAGCTAGAACTAAGTCAATGGAACAAACAAACTCTTTGATAGCAAAAATTGATGATCTTAAAGCTCAACTTCAGGAAAAGAGTTTCGCTATTGTTGCCTTAAAATGAGCTTAGAAAACCTTAAGGAAAAGTGTGAACACTAAGTTTACAAAACCATCAACCTTGGGAAGCCGGTTTCTCATCCCACTAGAGACCGGCCATTGTTAGACAACCGATCGCATTTAAGTGCGAATCGAACAAATTTTTTAAAAACACGGTTTGCCTCCCAAGTTGATGTGAAACAAGTTTTGTCAAAACCAGTCACTTCACCTGAGTTACCTAAGAATAATGCTTCTAGCTCCGTTAACCCTCAACAAGTAGCTACTTCTACTCCCAGCACCTGTAGGAATAGTTTGAAAATAGTGTCAAAACCAAGCATTAAAACCCAGAATTCATATGATATGAATGACTTGTGGAAGAACTATTATCTAGAAGAAGCTAGGAAAAAGGCACATATTTGAAAAGACGGAATTTTAGGTGCAAGACCTAGGGTGATGCACTCCACGAGATTTCAAGGCACTGCTAATAGTTGTAAACCATTACCTAGGAACCCTCAACTAAACACTAGGGATTGGCTTGGATCTAAGAGTAGTTACGTTTGAATAAAGCTATTCCCATTCTGATTACTCTAAGAACTCTAGATCATTTTACGAATCCAAACAAACGCTTTGCTCAAATTGTCGAAATGCATCTTTAAGGCACATCATGATAATTGTTTTCAAAATCCCTTAAAAAGTAAATGCTCATGCAAAGGTTCCACTGTCAAGTCTAGGATTTTCACTAAGTCATCTCTGTGTATATGAAGCAAGACAAACCGAAAACTTCGTCTAGATGGATATCAACTACTAAATCTTTGGAAACTAGGAATAATGATAAGTCTTCCACTATGCATAAGAAGCCTAACAATCCTAGACCTAGCTATAATTGGATACCGTCGGTAGAATGTTTAAGGATCTTTGGACTTAGGTGGATACCCTCTGAAAGTCATTTACCGATGACAAAATCAAGGTTGTTGTGAAACCCCAAAGGGTTTGGATACTAATGTCACTAACCAAAATATATGCAATCAAGTTTGTAATATTAATGCGGTAGTCCTTACTCGATTGCGAGATACTTGATCCTTCACTACATGGGCGGCTTAAAGTATGGATTACAAATGGATTGATATCTCATAACTCACGGGTTCAAGTAACTCAATCTTGATATTCATTCGGCTATGGCGTCTGCTCACATCGATTCAGCCTCGTTCTTCAACACTATGGCGTCTGCAGATAACACTTGAGCCCCTGTTCCTCAAAGAAAAGAAAGGTGTACGCTTTATCTTCAAAGAAGAAATCTTCATGTTTATGACCATTCTCATCGACATTCTTCATCAACAAGCTTCATGTTTTCCACGCTCTTTCAACCCTCAAGTGGATCTCGTTCATTGGTGTATATTCTTATTCACTTGTTCAAATCAAAAATGGCAAATTCGGATGCAATTTTTGAGGGGGAGAAGAGTGCATATACTATATGTTGATGGATGCTTGATTTATGGTCATATGACTCTCCTTCAACGCCTAATGCTTCACTTACTAAGAAAAACTGGGATTCATTGTTTCAAGATATGTTTGATGAGTACTTCCAACCTCCAACGAATGTTGATCGTCCAGTTTCTGAAGCTCCTGCTCCGGTTCCTGCTGACTCAATTGGTTCTCCATCTAAGAAGTACAACTCAATCTACTCGAGAAACCCAATCTCCCGTTATTCCTCGAGGCGTTGATAATGACTATCATAATATTGCAGTTTCACTATTGAATAATGATCCGCTCTTTGGTATTCCCTTGCCAAATATTCACGAATTATTGTTCCTCTCATTGTGCACGCTATAAATCAACTGCATCAACATTAAGGAAAATGACTACCTCATCCGTTCGAAGACATTATAGGTGAATCTTCCATATCAGTCTCTACATGTATACCTTTAGGAAGAATGTATTGATGTTGAGGAATCATTTGTTCCGGTTCATTCAGTGAGTCAATATACACCCGATTATATGTTTATTCACGTGTTGGACATTTGACACAAGTTGATTACTCTGGAGTTAATCATTTATCACTTATTTGAGATTGTAAGTTGACTTTCACAAAGGCGTGTTCTTATTTGATAACTTGCTCGGGCTTAAGAATATGATTTGAAGACTTGGTTTATCTAGTTACCATCTATCGGGGTGGATGGTTGAAGACCTGGTTAACTATCACTTTTAGGAGTTACGTTGTTTTCATCAGTGTCACAGGCTTTGACGGTGTGGATAATCGTAATAGGTGTTGATGTCTTATACTTTGTTTGAGTAGTGAGTACTTAGAGATCTGCTTCAAGCATAAATTCTCGACACCATACTTCCATCATTAGTGCAAGCTTTAGATACAAATGCGGGGAATTCATCTTCAGTTTCAAGTTTGGTATATCGGGTTTGCTTCTTCAAGTGGTCACGTCAAATTGTCTACGTTTGGGTTGGTTAAGATAGTCAGAGAGAGTTTCTATAGCAGTTGATTCTCACAAGATTCATTTGAGCTTATTGTGTTCTTCTCATGATATTTCATGGATGTGAGTGTAAAATGTTTTACTGATTTTGAGGTATCAAAACCAGCAAAGGGGAAGGAGACATACATCTAAATGCTCAAAAATTACACATGATGAACCTAATACTTCTGCTTAATTGAAGTCATTCCGGGAAGACAAATTTCATAACCGTAGAGAAACTCAGTGTCTTATTTCGTGGCGTTTGGTGTTATTATTCCAACTATTTGGGGGAAGGATGTATCATTCCAACTATTTGGGGGAAGGATGTATTATTTCATCTACTTGGGGGAAGTGGTCTCTTGACATCCTTTTGGTATGGATCACTTCAGAGTTCAATTTGAGAAGAGGTATTCAAATGTGGGATGATACGTTGCTATTATTCTTCTTGATGATATAACCCCGAATGGAGAATCTCGATTATCGTTCTTAAAAGGAGCGGCGGGATTTATGATAATGGTGTGCTTCTTTGTGCACAGCTAAGACAAGCTTGAAATAGAGCTTGAATCTGCTCATCTAATGGATTTTCGGTTTGGGGAAGGCGCAAAGTCTCTTTTCTCAAAGGCTCATGTTCTATCTTCTATTCCGAGCCTCGAAGCTTTGGTGGTGGAAGTTTAAGAGATGACAAATTCTATCTTCTACGACGTCTTGCTCGATATCCTTATCTCGGTACTCGTATTATCATCTTCTTAAACTATATCATCTACTCTATCTTTGTAAATATTTATTAAAAGCAAAATACAAGAATATAAAACCAACAAAAACCCATAAAAAATCAGAAAATTGAAATAATACCAAAAATATGTTTTCTCAAGACATGTCTTCTGGTATCGATAACATCTACGGTCTTAGAAATGTCATTCAATAATGGCACAGGACCATAGACGAAGTTCGAGCAGAAGGTGTAAATATTCTTTTCAAAACATGTCTCAAACTATGGCTTGCTATTATTTCCGATAGCAACCCGCTCTTCATGGAAGGAAAGTGCTGCGCTAAAACAAATTTTCAAATATTTCGTGCATTTATCCTAAAACTGAATGAGGAAAGTATGTCGAAGGACTGCTGTTCCTACTCAAATATTTTTCCGTCTAAAATTCTTCAGAAAAATATTTGTTGTATTCAAAAAGGGTGGAAAATGAGTTGCTTGTAAATCAATCAGACTCAGAGTTTTCGTAAAAAATTGAAAACTCAATCAATGACTTCAGCGCTTTTAAAATTTTCAAAAAATAAGTCATTGATTGAGGGGAGAATGTTTTCAAATCTATATCATCTAATAAGCTTATCTAACTATCCTATATGCTTAACTGAAAAATGATGTTAACCTACGTTGAAGGACTAGGTGCCTAGGATATAATTGATTAGGATTAGATGATTAGAGTTTGATGAACACATAAATCCCATGCCTTATATGATCTGATTGATATGTTGAATTGACTTTTATTAGTCGATTACTGTTTGGGTGATGTCGACCACCATATATCTGTTTGTGTGTCCACTAACGTATGCAGATATCATGGTTCTTAAGAATGTTCCCGATCCGGATCCCACAAATTAAGATGTTTGGATGCCGAAAGGAAAGGGTAACTATATCTTGGGTTCACAAATGAAGAAACGGAGCTTAATTTGACTTCTATGGAAAGTTGGCATGAAAAAATGCAACATAAGAGGTCTCACTGTATCAGCAGATGGTTTTCTTCATCATCAAACGAAGAAACAGAGCTTAATTTGACCTCAGTTGGCATGAAAAATGCAACGTAGAAGTCTCACCGCTTCAAGAGATGGTTTTCTTCAAACCTCCAAAGAACAATAACAAAAGCGGCTCAACCACCTAACGTATCTTTGTGCAGGATAATTGTGATGATACCATTTTTTAAACAATTTTAAATAAAATTGTTTTGAAAAATGAAAAAATATTGGTTTTGATAATAAACTGAACTCAAATATTTGAAAATCACCGGACTTTATTTTATCAAAACATAAGTCACTCAATCAACGACTACGGTCATCGATTGAGGGGGAGAGTGATTTTATCTAAAATATTTTCAAACGATATTTCATCAAAAAGTCCGGTTGTACAATAATAAGTGGTGATTTAAAGATTTAATGTTATGTCATGGTATGATTTTCTTTAAAACCCAAAGATCTTTGAAAATGAATTTTTTCAGTTCTTGTTTGATTGTGAAATTGTTTTATTTTACTTAAAGATCTCTTAAAAACTGTCATACCTGACACTAACAATCTTTAACGTCTTAAATTGATCCTCTTCTGTCATTTTTCAAAAGTAAATCTTGCCACGTCTTTCCCTAATTTTTTAATGATTTAAATCAATTGGGATCACAAATCTCAATTGGTTTGAAATTTGTGATCGGGGAAGAGATCGTGATTTCAATCTCAAATCGGTTTTAAAGGGTGATTGTTTCAAAAGCACTCCTTTCTTCATGTGCCAAACGATTTTGAAATACATAACGCACATGATTGTGAAGGAGCATTTAACCAAAACCAAAAGAGTATTTAAACAAGGCCACATATTCTCCCATGTTTTCCAAACCTTATTAAATTACTTGGGATCCAAAATCTCAAAGGGTTTGATATTTTGATCGGGAGAATTTGTGATTTAATATGAAATCGATAAAGATGATCATTTTGATTCAAAGTGCAAGTTCTCTAATATGTTCCAAACTCTTTCGTATATCAATGCACATATTGAGGGGAGCGAATGATTTCTATTGTCAATCATGAAAAGTACTTCAAAACCTCTTGCCTCTATGTGATAAAATAATTTCAAATATCCTACACATATTTAGGGAGAGAATTTAAAAAGAAATTCAAATGGCTTTTCTATGAAATTGTGATCAAGAATATATTTCAAAGAACTCTTGCCTCCATGTGCTAAACAATTTCAATATTATATGCACATGTTGAGGGGGAGCATTTCTAAATGATCAAAACAATTAAGGTACAAAATGCTTTGATACTATATCACAAGTACCTTGATTAATTTTCCAAATGATTTTTCAATTGGTTTCATGAAGGAAAGAACAATACCAAAAGACCGACCAATTTACTTTATGCATGGTGTTATAAGGATGGTTAGGTTAGGTATTCGTTCCCACGATCCCGCCAGAGCCGGAGGGATCTACCGAGGACAATCCACTAGATAGTGTAGAGTCCTTAGGTAAGATGAAAAAAGGAGAAAAGTGAGATATGGGAAGAGTGCGGATGAGATAGAGCTAGAATGGAATAAACCCAACAAGGTTCTAGTTATGAAGTATCGGTAAGCAACTTGAAGGGTTGAAGAATGAAAAAGAAATGAATGTGAAAAGGGTGAAAAAATAGCCCTCCAATAATTCAACCTTAGGGCGATGGCGGGTTCAATACATATCTCTACTGGTGGTTACTAAGGTAACACGGTATTGAAGACAAGGCGTCATGGACCCGATGATGCACTGTATTTAACTTCCCAAGCTACTCAAGTTTCTCTTAAAAGGGCTTGTTTCATTCTCACGGGGAACCTACATAATCTGTCGAATTTCTCTTAGAGATTGTTAATATTGAAAAAGGAGACCCTCTCCCTAGTCTCCGACATAGGAAACCAAAAGTGCACAATTGAGTCTAGAGCCAAGAGATCATCCACAATATCTCATTAGGACACATAATTAATTAAGACTTGCTGTTTCACACAATGTGGAAAGTATGAATATATTGAGAGTCCTACGCATTATCCTTGTGGTATTGCCAGAACATCCGAGTGATATGTAAAAGTATTCACGATGAAGATGGAAATCCTTCTAGAGCCAACATCAAACAAACTCTTGGTGGGTGACATGTGAGATCTTTCCAAAAGAGCAAGCTTGTGACGATGGGGTGATTCATTCGTGAATCAACCTTGGTCCAGGAAATGAATTGACGAATACTTTTGGAAAAACCGTTCGATGTGTAAATCTTCTTTTCTCTAGCACATCGAATGTGTATTCATGTTTTCAAACACAAAAAGTATCTCTGATTGAAAAAATACTTTTGGAAAAACCGATCGATGCGCAAATCTCTTCTTTTCTCTAGCACATCGAATGTGTACTCTTTACAAATACAAAAAGTATTTTTGATTGAAAATTGATCTTTCTCATAAAACCTTCGTCGTATTGCAAAACTCTTTCTTCATGCAATACGCGATTGTTTTTCAAATCAATTTTTCATCAATCGGTGAATCTCAATTATTGGTTCACTCACTCCGTGTTGTCTTCTTTGAGATGTTCGGTTTGAGAACGGCTAGAGCGGTGCGAAACCACTGTCAAGGAGATTCTTGAATTATACCGATCACGGAAGTACTTGTCTCGATCAATCGGGGAACCGTGGGCGTGAACCTCGATTCAACGAAATTGATCAAAGACACTTTCATGTGCTTTATTGCTAGCTGTTGTTTGCGGTACATTTGGGGGTTCGCGGTGATCGAAATTGAGGAGTCAATCCAAAGCCGCATGCTCACAGCATCCGCACTTAATTTAAAGAAATCATGACAAGTGCCTATCTTCATAACCTGGCTCTGATATTTTTATACTATGCTGCTGCTACGCTGCTGCAAATATCATGAACTAGTAAAGCTTCCGCTACTCTGATGGAAAAATGTCATGATCCAAATGTGTGAGCATATCGGTCCGAAAGTCACAACTTCACATGATGGCAACACTACAAAGGGTGATCCAGAGATTTACTGTGGCTGATGATCTCAATGAAAGCTCGAAGATAATCAAAGATGTGGATCAGTTAAAGGCCTCCACTAAAAGTACAAATCAATGCAGACTTTGAAGAATCACTACTAAAGCACAAAGATGCAGATGTTGAAGAATTAAAGTCTACGAGCTCAAGACTGAAGATTAAATAGAATGCTAGGATTCGAAATGTAAAACATGGGGTGACCTCCCTTAGGGGGAGATTGTTAGGAATTGGAAATTCCATATGAAGTGTCGGTCACCCCAACTATTGTCTAGCATATATTAGCTCGTAGACATTACGTTATTTATTAGTTAGTTAGTTAGTTTAGAGCAACACCGTGGAGGACGGACGGGTCTTTACCCAATGTATACCTGATCCACAGCCCGTAGGTGGCGTAATATGTAAGAACTATAAATAGCCCTCTCCACATGTGGAGAGGGTTGGTGCTTTCATTTCTCTAATCATACAACTTTCTTTTTCTCTCATCTCTTTCTCTCTCTAGAAAGTATCCCACTCATCTCTCTCTCTCTAAAATCTTCTTGTTTGATTCAATCCTCATATATGTTCTTTGATTAAAACAATAACCAATATCTTACAAATGGGGATCATATTGGCTATTTTAAAGGGATGAGAGGGCTAAGACAAGGGGATCCCTTATCCCCATATCTGTTTACCCTTGTCATGGAAGTTCTTTCTTTGATGATCAGTAGGAAGATAGAGCAGAGTAACGAATTTAAATACCATTGGAGGTGTAGTAAAGTCAGGCTTACTCATCTATGTTTTGCTGATGACTTAATGATCTTCTCAAATAGTGATGTGACATCTGTTTCAGTCCTGAAAGAAGCTTTGTATGAATTTAGTGGTGTTTCTGGTCTTGTGCCTAATATGGAGAAGAGTTTGGTTTTCTTTGGAAATGTCCCGGCTCATGCTAGGTCTGCAATTCTTCAGATTATGCCCTTTGCTGTAGGAAATCTGCCTATTAGATAGCTGGGAGTCCCTTTGATCTCTACTAGATAATATAAGAAGCATTGTGATCCTTTGATTGATAAAGTCAAGAAGAGATTGCATAATTGGAAAAACAAAGCTCTATCTTTTCTTTGGTAGGTGCAATTGATTCGATCATTATTTGCTCCATGCAAGTTTTACGGTCTTGCTTTTCATTCTCCACTGTATGTTTCTAAAGCCATTGAAAAGCTTGTGAGGGTTTCATTTGGTCTCAAGGAGAGTTACAAAGAGGAAGGCTAAAGTGAAGTGGGATGATGTGTGTGGGTTGAAAGTTCAAGGGGTCTTGGGATTAAGTCATTACACTACTGGAATATTGCTTTGATGTCAAAACATGTTTGGAACATTGTTTCTAAAAAAGATTCTATGTGGGTTAAATGGGTTAATGCTTATAGGATCATTGACAGGAATAAGCTTGAGAGGAATTTCTGGGATATTCCTATTATGAATGATGTTTGTTGGGGTTGGAAGAAAATTTTACAGATGAGGGAGGTTCTAAGGAATCATATTGTTCATAGGATTGGAAATGGTTGAGATACATCTGCATGGTTTGATAACTGGTGTTTTCTTGGTCCTCTTTGCCATTTTATTTCTAAAAGGGACATTTATGAGGTTGGACTAACTCTTAATTGCAAGGTTGCTGATCTTATTTGCAATGGAGAGTGGAATTGGCCTTCAAGCTTATCAGATAAGTTTTCTTTTCTCCTTCATCTTCCTCATCCCCTTTTATTTAATGATAGAAGTGATACTGTGCTATGGAAGTCTAGTAGTGATATTATTAGTGGTTATTCTGTGAAAACTGTTTGGAGAGACCTTATCCCTTTTAAGCCCATTGTTCCTTGGTATAAGGTTGTTTGGTTTAGCCAAAATATTCATAGAAATTCTTTTATTCTATAGCTAGCTATTAAGAAAAAGATGAAGACTCAGGATAAGTTAATTTGTTTGGTATGAAATTTGGATAATTTAAGATGTGCTATGTGTAATATGGTCCAGGATGACGATAATCATTTGTTTTGGATGTCCCTTTCTTCTAAAGTTTTGGCTTATTTCAAGGATCTTATGAATTTGGATTGTGGGACTAATGACTTATATCAAATTATTGAGGTTTTGTTGGTAAGACCTTTAGGTAAGTCTATTTGAGTATTATTCAAAGATTGGTTATTGGGGCTTTAGTGTACTTTTATGGCAAGAAAGAAATCTTAGGCTTTTTAGGGATCAAGTCGAAGTGTTGATTGCCTTTGCAATGTCATCAAGGATCAAGTTAGATTAAGGCGATGAGTCTTAAATTTAAATGCTCTATCTTTGGTTATGATTCTTGCAAAGAGGAGCAATTTTAATATTTTGAAGAGTAATAAGGCCAAGTGTTCTTTTGTTCCTTAATGGATTTCTTTATATATGGTTGGTTCAGGATCTTTACTTATAGTGATATGAGTTTGAAGGATTGGAGGGTTGCTGTTTTGGGATGGTTTTTTGTTGATAGCAGTGGTGATACTGAAGTGATTTGCTTTGTGGTTACTCCTTATTTACGCTTGATTAACACAAGTTATTTACGTGTGGTGTGAGCCTAGCTCGATTACACTTGGAGTAGCTTGTTTTAGATGCTGCTGGCTTAATTGATTGTCCAACATGGTGTGTGCCTAGCACAGATGATGTTTGTATAATTAAGTTGTGTTTTAGGCATCTTAAGTATAGTCTTATTTGGTCTGCTTTGGTTATGGGAGTTAGTCTGGTTATTTTTTGGTATGCTGATGTAGTGGTTACTCTAAAATATGATATCTGGAATGAAGATATGGAATGGATTGGTACAGATGGTTTGAATAACAGTTATGGTGGGTATGTAGAGTACTTCAGTTTTGGGCAGATATTTGTTTCTGGTGTTGGGTTATCATGGATCTTTATAAGATCATTATCTCAGCAGAGTTCCATGTTCTGGGCTTTTGTTGGTTTGAAGTTCACATGTTTATTGGAGGTAGTCCTAAATGAGAGTTGTTCTCTTTTTACTTACCCGTGGTTTTTCCCATTGGGTTTTACTCGGGAAGGTTTTTTAAGGAGGCAATCTCATTTAGTGAATTGTTCTATGTCATTTTCTTTGGAGAAGTCCACGGTTTGAACTTGAAGATTATGTGTATAAGTTTGGATTGGAAGTGGAAGTGTATTGCTAAGATTTGGATGTTTGATTTTGTTTGGTGTATTTTATTTTGTAATAAGTACTCTTATAGAAGAAGTTTATTGTTGCTTGTGATGTTCCCAAAGCATGTCTTGGGAATGTCATTTGGATTATACTTTATATGGGTGTGTCCATATAAGTTTATTATAGTTGTGAGTTTAATATATTTTCTTAGGGATTGTCCCTTTTTCCCAAAAAAAGAAGGTCTAATCAAATTCTTCAAAGATGGTGTTATCTTCATAAGCTATTCATAAAAGGAAGCGTTTTTATTCCATGTTAATAGGCCGGATACACTCAGATTGTAATGTGCACCATTCTAAACAGGAAGAAAGTATTGTCACTGACGAAAATGATGCCTCAAACATGAAAGAATTTGATCCATAAGTGAAACCAAACTTACTTTCATCTTATTTCATATATTCATCTACACAATATACCGTTAAAAATATTTAATGAGTTTAGATAGTCCCTTTATTTTAGTCGATGATATTGTATTATGTTTTTTTTATGATGCTTATCTTCATTTGGTTTATTTGAACTTGATGCGAGTACATACATGGGTAATATTCATATAATGATAGCTTTCATGCTAATATATAGACATATGTTTGCGTATTCCAGAAGTATCAACAAAGAGGTTTCATATTTATGAAAATAAAAAAATAAAAAAATGGATATGTATTGATTAAGTATTTTTTATTACACAGGGACTCGATTTTTGTTATCTCAATGGCAGAAGCATAAATAACTTAGACATCACAGTCTTATAATATAAAACGAGACCTCATTGCTCTGTCATTACCAGTAATTACTGACCTAGCTATTGAGCATGTGGCTCAATTAACAGAGACCAATTATATTGGTAGATTAGGTAAGATGTTTAATACTAATTAATGTAAATAAGATGTTTTAACTTTTTGATATTTATCTAACAGAAAACTATGTGTTATTCATAGCCCTGTGAAATTAGGTATTGTTGGTGTCTTCATATCAATCTTCGACATTGTTTTCAAGCTACCTATTATTCCTCTCCTCAGTGTTGCTACTTCTTTTTTTTGGGTAAAGGGCCTTTCACCCGGTAAAATATATATTAAACCAAAAAGGTATTGAAGTACAATGGATGAGGGTGACTCCCCCATCTGGGCCCGATCAAGGCTAAAAACAATTGCACCACATGTGCATCAAAACAATGCTAACCAGCTAAACAAAAAGCTAACAAAAGAAACAATAAGAAATTTTTTATGACATGCCATAAACACGAACACCTAATTATTTCTTTATGTGGCCTTGCACCTTGAAATCTCCCAAATATTTAGAAGAATTCGCAAAGTATGTAGAAGTGTAATTTGGATCCTCCACCTCATCATCACTTGACTCCCCTTGCATTTCTAAAACTTGTTTCCCTGGGATCAAATGCAAGCGAATCATAAGGGTTCGGAGTTGCAAAATTAGTATCATGAGTAACCTCCTCAGTAAGCCCCTTGGGCCATTGATCAAAATGATGACAAAAAATCTTACATAAATGACACCTTGGAGGTTTCCACTCATACTCAACTCGAATAGTCTCTTTAGAAAACTCCTCGCCTTCCATCAAAGGAAGAGCGACAACATGACTATCTTTCAATTCATTTTCAGAACTAACCTTGACTAACACCCGCGCAAAACTGCAGCGACCCTACGCCTCTTCACACATCTTGCTAGTCACAGAATCAAGCATCTTAGGAGTACCGAGCTTTGTAGCAATAAGACTTAACCCCTCTGCTGAATAGGCCGCTATAGGAACATCATGGATTTTAATCCACATTGGTATTTTAGTCAAATCTTCTTTAAACAAACTCGTATTTAGTGTGCATACTTTAAGAAGAATCGAAACATTACGGATAATCCACGGACCAGTTTCCGACACATCTTCCTTGCCCTTTCTAGTTTCAAACTAAAAAAAGAAAAATCCTTTTGCGTTTCTCATCACCTTGGTTAGACCATATTTCGACCACATACTACGAGTATAGTAATCAACCACCGGAAAGGCCAAAATCTTACCAATAAAATACTCGTAAAGAGTATTCTTGAATTTATTATTAACCTTTTTAAAGAGAGGATGGAGAATAAAAGGATAACTATATTGAAGATGAAACACTACAAAACCCTAATGATTAACCACACCCCTCATGGAGAGTCATGAGGGGTATTTATAGGCTCAACATACTATTAATTTTCCCCTTTACATAAGTAGTCCCTACGGGTGCAACTTACTACGAATCTAGTCCAATTAACGTATGTGACGTTATCTTTATAAAAGAGCGAGGCTAACAACATTGTATTCATGTTACCTTATGTTGGGAACTATATTTAAAGTTGATAAGACAAAATACATGAAAGATGAAGGACTATTGAAGACAAACAAAGACAAGGGACCTACTTGTCAAAGAAGTATTTATTATCTAGTCCCTTGTAGTCATTTGTAACCCTAGTATCTTTATTATATAAAGAGATACATGGAATTAGGTTTAAGTGTGTCAAACAATGTAAACATTAGACAAAGGGGTGTGTGTGTAGGTCTAGGGCGTAAGTATGTAAACGCCTAGACT
>CM040242.1:125390394-125423098 GCA_022545495.1 Chrysanthemum lavandulifolium | reverse complement strand
AAAACACCGTTAGGCTTATCGTGGGATTGTCTCCCACGATTATCCTCCGGCGTGAGAGTAAGTAATCGGTTTTAGGGTTATTGGAGAGTTAGGGTTTTTGATCGTCCCTTTAATGATGGCCGAGATGCCCTTTATATATACACGAAATCTTTGTTGGTTTCGTGTTCCCCAACCTTCGGCGTATCCCGCCTAAGTCGGTTGGCTAATGCATATCCCATAAATAAGAGATATCCAATATCAAGGCAATAAATAACTTTGAGTTTGGGCCTTCGCGAGCCCAAACTATTATCAGATCACCCCAGTCGCGCTGGGCTCGCTAGTAGCGGTAATTGGTCGGGTTCATGACCCGAATGCGGACTATACGTCATCATTCCTCTTCCAGCACATTATGAATACCCATTACACGGTTAAGCAACAATTGAGATAGTTCTCATTACCCGTCCTTCTTTTCTTTATATTTCTTTAAATAGTTAAACATATATTGATCATGTGAAGCATGCTAGGTGATCAGTTACTATTGCATTATACAGTGTAATCTATTCCAAGGCTCGCTCTGGTGGGAAGAGACTATAATGATCTATAATCTATGTTGGCGTCGAATGCTTTGTAGGCCACATATCAAATAATTTTCATGGGAACCCAAAACAACAATATGACAATGCTAAGTTGCCTAAAGGTTGGGTAAATGAGAGAAAAAAAGGTTACGATATCAAATGTTAAAATATCTAGCCAATAGATACAAGTTTTATCAATTCCAGTGCAAGTTGAGTCTTTATGAATTTTGAAAAATAAAATTGTTTTTACGAAATTCAGTACTATATATCCCTTTAATCTAGCTGATTGTGCCATGTCTATCCACTTTGATTGGTATTAGTTAAAGATGGTTTGATTGAGAGATAAAACCGACCCTCAAATAATAGGGCACAGAATGTGGTACACAAACTAAAACAGGGTAAAAAAATCCAGAAAATAATGCAGCGAGAGATCAAACAAAGTTCTTTTTAACCCAACTAAAAGAATAAAAAATCCCCATGTCATTCGATCATACATTCTCATGGCATAAAAAATGTCGGCTGCGCCAATACTTTGTTCTCAATCTAATAAAGCATATAGCAGCATATTTTACTACATCAAAGCTAAATATGTACTTTCTAAAAAGAAAAACTCATAAGTCAATGATACGCCTATGCTTCCGTAATTGGAAAATCATGAACATAATCATTCCATATCTCAGCAGCAATAGTGTCCCGCAATTTTGAGGCACCTTCAATCAGTTGAATATCAAATGGTAAATCTGCATCCATCATCCGGCTTTCAGGATTTGTCATCATCTCTGGCTCAACTGGTTGTACCTTTGATTCATCCAACTGTGTAACACAACCTTCATGCTCATAAATTTTGAAGATGCTATTATTTGGCTTCTCATCACGTATGTAATTATGTAAAGCACATGCTACAACCACTACCTTCACTTGTGTCGGTAAAGGGTATGAAGGAGCCGACATCAGTATGGGGAAACGCTCTTTTAGTGCCACAATTGTTCTGTCAGTGATGTTGCGCATCAGTGAGTGGCGATGATTGAATAGCTCTTTGGCATCTTGCAGTTTGAACCCATTTTCATGTTCAAGTAACCCGTATGGAGCACCTATATACGGAGCAATAAACTTATCATATTACCTTGAAATAAGGGTAAAATCTTGGATCTTCTTGGATTTCTAGAGGAATGTCGAAACCAGGAGGCTGAAAAAATTCTAACGAAATAGTAATAATTGCATTTAGGACATTGTTAAAATGTCGACTAATGGTCTCCCCTGAGTATTTAAACAGCTCCTGTATTGCTCGAGTACGTAAGTTATGACCCACAATAAATATAAATATGGCTAATTGCTCCTCCATTTTAATTCGGCTAGTGTGTTTTAGTAGACCTCTGGTTTGAAATATGTCACACAGCTTATAAAAAACATGTTTGTCCATATGAAAATTCTCCATGCAAGCCTCGTTGGTACCATTCAAAACTTGATCAACAAATTTGGTAACATCAGAGGTCCTCTTGGTCCTGGACCTCTTGCTCCTTCTTTAACCATTGGTAACACGTTTCTCGTCATCAGAGCTCGCAATGTCACACCAAATCCTGCATTGCAATCATAACTTAGTAAACGCTAACAAAACTGACTAATCAAGTTGGTTTTCCATTATGTTTTTGAACGTCATATATTTTCACAAAGTTTTCCGTATTTAGTTTGATAAACTATACGGAAACATAAAAGACCAATCACACCTTATGTTCTTGTTGTATTGTTGTAAAGCAGATTAATAATCCAAAATGCTCTGTAGAGAACTACTAATCTGCCTAATGATCGTAAGGTTGCGGATTTGGTTATCAGGGCCGTCCCGTAGATTTCGGGGGCCCTGTTCCGTTATCACAGATGAGGCCCCTTTAAACACGAATACTAAAGCAATAAGCGACAATAGAACTAATTGTGGATTTTATATAATGTCATCGGTGAATGTGACAACCCGTACTTTCGGTCATTTCATTACGATTCATGTCTCATTATTTCAACATTTATAGTAAACTTGGTTTACTTGTTTCAAATTCGCGTAACTTTAAAGGTTTAGCGGCTAATTCATGATCATAACATCACGTACATTTCATATGGACTAAGATTAGTCTACATTTCATTGACATCATTTGCATCTCATTAATTTATTCATGACATTTCATTTCACTTTATACGTGTAAATTTTTATATTTAATAAACTTTATCGCGTGAGTTATTAATTTGAATATTTAACCGTTACTTTCAAAATGATCCCGAGGTATTTTTATATTTACATTTAGTTTATAAAAACTATATTTTTAGTTTTCCTAGTGTTTCAAATTATTTGGTACATAAATCGTTAAAATTTTATTATTACGTCATTTTTCTTAAAAATTATACGATAATTATTTTATCACTCAATTTTCACAAGGAATGTATTTTTACAATTTTTATTAACTCATTACATTCTATTTTGATTTACTAAAAACTTACTTGTACCAAAATTTTCCAATTTCCTATACTTGTACATTTCTTACACTTTACTTACACATTCTTATTTACCAAATTCTACACAAATATATTTATACAAGTTTTAAAAAAAAAAAGTAAAATATCTAAGTCCCTCCCCCTTGGCCGACCTTGGGGGAGGTGACAATTAATGTGGCTTGATTAAGTTGATTGTAATAATTTTATACAAATAAAAAGTCTTACTACACTTTCATTATCTCATTTACCTCAATTATTTCACAAGGGTTAGAACAAAATTTCTCTCTTCTTTGGGGCTTCTCAAAAACCGGTCACACATCAAGGATCACCAAGGGATCAAAATTTTCTCAAGTTCTAGCATTATAACAATCTAGTGTATACTCTTTCTAAGATTTTGAAATAAAAATCTAGAGTATTTAGGTTATCCTTGTTACTTTCACCTCATCACTATCACTTGTAAGCATGTTTTTACCATCTTCAAGTTTCCTTTTCATTTTCATATGTTTCTTTTCATTTTTGGAGCTTATATGCATGTTATGTAATTTATACCATTTATTTCATGATTTTAGAGTTATATTTATACTTATGGTCATCCTATAAATATTCCCATGGTATTCTTTGGTCTTGATGGTGATTAGGAATCCATGACACCCTAAGAAGGTGTATGGTAGGATTAGATTAGTTTTGGAGTTGATTTGAAGGGATTAGAATAGGTTTTGTCCGAGAAAAACTATTTTCGACACGTATATAAAAAGGTTCTGTCCTTGTTTGAATTTCTGGAAAACCTACTGATGGTACGAAACTTTGGCCTTGATATTTAGAAAATATACTTTAAAACGAATCCATTGGCCTTTTGAGCGGATAAAAGCGGAGTTATAACGAAGCCGTGGTGAATTTTTAAAGTTTGACGACTAAACGTACACTTTTCAGAAAATTCAGCTTTGCTGTTTTAGTATTTTCGGGTCAAAATGAGCCTTAAGCTTCACAAATTATTTCGACTAGTCAAAATATATTAGTTTACTTCGATACGAAGCTAAGGACATATTTTACGTAGAAAGCGGATTTGAAACGACAAATATATGCGTTTTTATAAAGTTGCCGTAACCATTATTTTACGAAAAATTATATTATTTCTACGATTCAAGTATTTCATTAGTCAGTAAGGGCTATGTTTGCGGCGTTTTAACTATGATGCAAAACTTTTGGAACAAATTGTCTTCTAGTAAAATCAAGTTCACCGCCATATTTTTCAAAACAAAAGCCGTTTGTCAAGCGGAGTCATAGTAAATTATTTACGGATATTCAAACTTGGCGAAACTCATTTCTCGCACACAATTAGCAAAAACCACCATCTTTAGCCCTTGATAACTTTATGATCGAGACCTTTTGAGCGAAAACTCTGAACTGAAACTTCTAGATATCGATACAAAATTTCCAAAACCGTCGAGTTCGTTTCTAACGATCGGCGTACACCATTTTACGACTACTTTTCGGAGCTATTTTGTAAATTCATGATTTTTCCGGCGACATTGTTTCTGACGAAAAGTGGTAATTTCACCAAAATCATTATAAAACTATTATAGGATGACATTTTGACGTAAAAACTTGAAAAGTGATTTTTGAAGGGTCAAGGCGTCAAAGAGTATTTTTCGACGACAAGTGATATTTTTAAAACTCGCAAATGGTATAAATGACATCGTGAGTGCATGCATATCATAACATTACATTGCAACTCATTACATGTCATATCATTCGTAATAGGTCCGGTTGACGCATTACATTATACCTCGGTGTACTCACTTTTGCCATTATTCCGGTTTACCAAGTGAGTTTTCATAGCCCCGTCGCATGCTTTTAATTATTTTCAAACCTACGGGGAGAATACATTGCACATCATTTTTATTGCGATACCAAGTACATTAAATTCATTACATTGCTTAAGTTACCGTGATTTGCCAATTGAAAGTCCCCATTCCATTACCCGAACATGAACCGTTAATTTTGAAGCGAGGATGAGTGGATAGATCTATCGAGGTGGCGCTCCATCCGGGTTGGTGAATCCCAACTAGTCATACGGATGCATTTCATTTTATAACATTACGGAGTTGTCCGCAAACACTCTGCGGGGGCATACATTATGAATTGTCTAGTTTGGTGTCATGGACTTATTGCAATCGTAACATTTTTCGTGACTTGATTGTCATGCCTGATCTATACTTGTGTAGTCGTATAAAACATTTACATAAACCTATGATTTCTCACCAACATTATTGTTGACCTTTTTAGCAATGTATTTTCAGGTAACTGAGGCATTCATCATGACATGGTTTAGGGACCTACATTTTGAGTCGCGGCGTCGACTTACATTATGTACATTATGGTACTTTAGTTCAAAACATCGTTTGGATTTGTAACATGGATGTATTTCCGCAAACTTTGTAAACCTTTTGGGACCGATGTTGTACTTTGAATGTTTTTACGAAATATCCAACGATGTGATTTTTAAAACGACACTTTAGGTCGTTCAATATAACTGTGATGTGGTGCTATGATGATCAATCCCCAGAATTCCATTCCACGCAAAAGCAGTAAATTGGGGTGTGACATGAATCGAAATGGCCTATGCAATCGGCGTGATACCTATCCACTACTTGGATAATCCCAAAATCATAGTTAGATCCTCAACATGAAGAGAAAAAATGAGTAAAGGATGAGGTTGTCAATTTCAACCCACTTACTAATGAGATTGATTTGATTTAGGTTGTGTTTTATCGCTAGCGGGTTAAATGAGACCAATAAAAACACAATTGAAACCGAAATAAGTCACGAGATTAAAATATAGTTAAACTTGTTGGGTCAAACCAACCCAACTCGCCCATTTGGACCCATACCGCAAATGACCCGTTTTGACCATTACCTAGCTAATCATCATAAAAGGTTAGCTTGTCATCCAATAGACATAACCTTTCAAGCTACCAAATGCGAAATTCCACTGTGGGGTGTTTTCAGACGTATATCAACTAACCCATTGCATATTGTTACATCTAATATTGGAAACTGCCAAGATCTATATATAGATTTATGCGGTCATCCTCAACCAGATAGAACAAAAAGTAATTCTATCGGTAAATGGTTTCTGCTTTGATTTATGTAAAATTTGGTTTCGTATTACCCATGTTGTGCACTTATGGTAATTGCAAAGTGAAAACAAAACAAAAGTAAATACAAATGTATCAAATATGCATGACAAAATTAAATATAAATAGAGGAATAGCTTACCTCTGCGTTTCACCTTAGTAGACGGTTCAGTAGTAGCACGCCTCGTCATTATATTCCATCCCTACATAACAAATGATTCAGAAAAGCTTATATAAAACACATTAATACAAATAAACCGTAAAACGTTTATTAATATTTTGCGATCTCTTTGTGTTTTGTTGATAACAAATATAATGTTGTCTTAAGTATAATTATAATGATACATGTTATTTTTGTAAAGCATTTACATATAGCCATTTAAATACAAAATGTAGTAATTAAGCATTTGTTGTAATAGTTTATTAGGATGGGTAAAACCATAACCCATGGACCATAACCCATGGATCTTAACCCATACAGTAGACTAGATACAATGTATACTTAGATACATTGAATCTAAAGAAAACCCATGGACCAACCCATAACCCATGACCCATAACCAAAACCCATGGGCAAGAGGGCGTTCCACGGATCCCTAGGTTTACACTAGACGGATCCCAGTGGAAGGGATCCGTGGGATCCGAGAACAGTGAAGAATTTTGCCTATAAATGAGAGCCATTTCTTCATTCTAACTCACCCTCTTCTTACTAAATCTCTCAAACACTCTCATTCTCTTCTAACATATAGATCACTTGATCTAGAGAGTTGTTCTTCTTTCTTTCTATTGTGATCCTCATATAGGTCCTTCTAAGGCGAGATCATGAGCATTCTACAAGTCATCCAAGCAAGGGGTCCTTGATTGATTTGTCGCTCTCAAGATTTACATAGCGAAGATCTTGTATTTGATATTTCACATATTTGTTGTGTAATAGTCATGTTGGTTTGGTCCACCGTGTTACGGACTCGGTATCTAGCTTTGTACCGGAAAAAGTGTAAGGAACGTTATGAAGGCTTCTCCGCCAAGTGAAGGAGTTTGTTGACATAGTGCTTGAACTCTCGAGTAGGTGACTCGGGGAGTGGAGTAGGGCAAGGAAGGTGTCCTTGTAGCCAAACCACTATACATCGGTTGTGTCTTTTCTTTCCATTCGCTTTACTTTATTTACTTGCTTTATCATTAGATCTATACTTTCTCTACATCCATAAGATCTCACATATTAACGAATCTAAAGTTTTTGAAACTAACGTAAAATCGGCAAAACTATTCACCCCCCCCCCTTCTAGTTTTCCACAATTGGCATCAAGAGCTAAGTTTATAAAAGTTTTAAAGTAAAATTGTATTTTAAAAACTTTTCGATCACTATAGGTTCTGAAAATTATAAGGAAGGGCTATCTATGCAACGACCACCACTACTTGAAACTAATGGTTTTATATATTGGAAAAATAGATTCGAAACATATGTGAAATCTAAAGATATTGATCTTTGGTACATTATTGTTGAAGGCGACTATGAGGCTACCTCAAAAGGCGATAAAGGGAATTTAGTTAACATACCTCATGATAAACTAAATGATGAAATGAAGAAAAGCTTTCTAAAAATAGTGAAGCAAAAATGGTTTTATATAATGCTTTACCGAAAAGGAATTGAAAGAATTTCTATGCTTAAAACCTCTAAAGAAATTTGGACTTCTTTAGTTGTAACTCATCAAGGCAACCAACAAGTTAAGAATAATAAAATTTATTTATTTGTTCAACAATATGAACAATTTTCAATATCGGATGAGGAAACTATAGATTATTCTTTGCTAACTTTAATACTATTATTACATCGTTACAAGCACTTGATGAATCTTTTCTAGCCGTAACCATGTTAGGAGATATCTAAGGGCACTTCCATCAAGTGGAGATCCAAGGTACGGCGATCGAAGAGTCAAAAGATTTGACAATCCTCACCCTCGATGAACTCATAGGCAACCTAAAAGTCACGAGCTTGTCCTTGCCAAAGACTCAAGCCTCAAAGGTAAAAGAGAAACACAAATCTCGGCCCTTAAAGCAAAAAAGGCTTCAAGCGATGAAGAACTCCTCTTCGAGTAGTGACGACGAGGAGTACGCTATGGCGGTGAGGGACTTTAAAAGTTCTTTAGAAGAAAGGAAGATCGTCAAACAACCATATGACAATAAGAAAGGCTTTCGGAAAAGTAATGAGGACGAGAAGCCAAAGGATGATCGTACTTGCTTTAAATGTGGGGACCCAAACCACTTTATTAGTGAGTGTCCCAAACGGGATGATCATAAAGCATTCGTGGCGGCACGTGGGGAATGGCGACGAGGAAGACGAAGAAATTTGGCTCATGGTAAATTACGAGGCGTGCTTAAAGGTCGATCAATAAGGATATCGGGCACGAGGCACTTGACCGGCAATAGGGATCTATTCTCCACATATGAATCCGTAAATGGAGGTAATGTGGTGTTTGGAAATAGCAAAGTAGAATCATCGGTAAAGGTGCGATTTCTAACAAATCTCTAACCATTAACGATGTGTGTCGTGAGAAAACCTAAACTTTAATCTCTTAAGTATAGGACAAATATGTGATAAAAGTGCAATGTACTTTTTACGAAACCGTAGTAAGATACTAAAAATGGCATAACCATAGGAAGAGGAATTAGGAAACATGGAGTCTATGTCATTAAAATTGGTAATGAACCTAAAGACAAACTTTGTCTTACCTCTATGGATGATACTTCGACCTTATGGCATCGAAGATTGGGTCATGCCAATATGCGACTTCTTCAATCGCTATCATCCAAAGATCTAGTAAGAGATCTACCTAAGTTAAAATATGAACATCACTTTTGTGATGCTTGTAATGTAGGAAAATAAGCTCATTCTAGTCATAAAGCTAAAAACATGGTGTCAACAACTAGGTGTCTAGAATTACTACATATGGATTTATTTGGTCCATCCGCTATCCAAAGTTATGGAGGCAACTACTACACTTTGGTCATCTTTGGATGACTACTCTAGATATACATGGACAAAATTTTTAAAGAACAAAGCGAAACCTTTAATTATTTTGAAATATTAAGCAAAAAGATCCAAAGACAACTAGGAAGTCCTATAGTGTCCATTAGGACGGATCATGGTAGGGAAATCGATAATGAAGTGCAATTTGGAGCCTTTTGTGACGCTAATGGTATTACTCACAACTTCTCGGCTCCACGTACTCCACAATCGAATGGGGTAGTAGAAAGAAAGAATAGAACCCTACAAGAAATGAGTCGAAAAATGCTTAATGAACAATCCATACCTCAAAAGTTTTGGTGTAATGCTGTTGATACTTCAACATACATACTCAACCGAGTCTTAATAAGACCAATCTTAGGTAAAACTCCATATGAGTTACTCCGAGGCAAAAAGCCTACGTTAAATCATGTTAGGATCCAAATATTATGTGTTTGATGATTCGGGTGGTCTTGGGAGATCAAAATACATGTTTGCCATTAGAGAGAGAAAGTTAGAGAGTTGGGTGTTTTCTTGGTAGAGAGTTACTTCACAAAATGTAGAATATTAGATTGAAAAGCACCACCCTTCCATGGATAGAAGGGGTATTTATAGTTCTGAGACATAACGACCTCCTATCGGCTGTGGATCGGGGATACAATGGGTAAAGACCCGTCCTTCCTCCACGGTGTTACACTCGCTAAACTAGGCTAATAACTAACTAATAAAGCGATAAATAACGTAACTAACGATTTGTCTACGAGCTAACTTATGCTAGATAACACTTGGGGTGACCGACTCTTTACTATGGAATTTTCTAATTCCTAACAATCTCCCCAAGGAGGTCACCCCATGTTTTACATTTCGAATCCTAGCATTCTATCTATGACTTTGTTCTTGAGCTCGTGAGACTTCAATTCTTCAATTCCACAATCTTTGTGCTTTAGTAGTGATTCTTCAAAGTCACCGATTTGTACTTTTAGTGGAGGCCTTTAAGCGATCCACATCTTTGATGACCTTGAGCTTTCTTTGAGATCATCACCACGGTAAATCTCTAGATCACCCTTTATTGTGTTGCCATCATGTGAAGTTGTGACTTTTGGACCGACATGCTCACACTTTTGAATCATGACATCTTTCCATCGAGTAGCGGAAGCCTTCTTCGGTTCATGATATTTGCGGTGAAGCATAAGCATAGTATGAAATATCGAGCCGAGTTATGTAGATATGCACCGGTCATGATTTCTTCAAATTAAGTGTGGATCTTTGTGAGCATGCGGCTTTGGATTGACTCTTCAATTCGATCACCGCAATCGTCGGGGTGTACCGCATGCGATAGTTAGCAATAAAGCGCCTAAAGTGTCTTTGATCACTTTCGTTGAATTGAGGTACACGCCCACGGTTCCCGTTGATCGATACAAATCTTGCTGTGATCGGTAGGATTCTAAGAATCTCCTTGACGGGGTTTCGCAATGTTCTAGTTGTTCTCAAACCGGGCGTCTCAAAGAAGACAACACGGAGTGAGTGAACCAATGTAATTAAGATTCACCGATTGATGAAAATTGATTTGAAAACAATCGCGTATTACTTAGAAGAAAGAGTTTTGCAATACGACGAAGGTTTTATGAGAAAGATCAATTTTCAATCAAAAATACTTTTGTATTTGATAAGAGTACACATTCGACGTGCTAGCGAAAAGAAGAGATTCGCACATCGAACGGTTTTTCCAAAAGTATTTTTTCAATCGAGATACTTTTGTATTTGAAATGAATACACATTCGACGCTAGAGAAAAGAAGGTTTGCACATCGAGCGGTTTTCCAAAAGTATTCGTCAATTCCAATCTGGACCAAGGTTGATTCAAAATTGAATCTCCCATCGTTTCTATCCGGTTGTCACAAGTTTGATCTTACGAGAAGATCTCACATGTCACCCACCAAGAGCTTGTTTGATGTTGGCTCTAGAAGGATTTCCATCTTCATTGTGAATATTTTCATATCACTCGGATGTTACGGCAATACCACAAGGATAATGCGTAGGACTCTTAATATATTCTTACTTTCCACATTGTGTGAAAGCAAGTCTTCATTAATTTAGTGTCCTAATGAGATATTGTGGATGATCTCTTGGCTCTAGACTCAATAGTGCACATTTGGTTCCTGTCTGGGAGACTAGGGAGAGGGTCTCCTTCTTCAATATCAACAATCTCTAAGAGAAAGTCGATAGATTATGTAGGTTCCCGTGAGAATAAAACAAGCCCTTTTAAGAGGAACTTGAGTGGTTTGGGAAGTTTTAGTGCGGGCATCACCGGGTCCATGATGTCTTGTCTTCAATACCGGTGTTACCTTAGTAACCACCGAGTAGCATATGAATTGAACCCGATTCGCCCTAAGGTTGAATTGATGGAGGCTATTTCTTTTCACCCTTTATCATTCATTTCTTTTCATTCTTCAACCCCTTGATTGCTTATCGAGACTTCATAACTAGAACCTTGTTGGGTTTATTCCATTACTAGCTCGGTCTCGATCCGCACTCTTCCCATTTCTCATTTTCTCCTTTTTCAATATTCCTAAGAACTCTACACTATCTAGTGGATGGTCCTGGAAGATCCCTCCGTTTCGGCGGATCGTGGGAACGAATACCTAACCTAACCATCCTTATAACTCCATGCATAAAGTAAATTGGTGGTCTTTTGGTATTGTTCTTTCCTTCATGAAACCAATTAAAAATCATTTGAAAAACAATCAAGGTACTTGTGATACGAGATCAAAGCATTTTGTACCTTAATAGTTTTGATCATTTAGAAAACCTCCCCTCAACATGTGCATGTGATTTAGAAATTGTTTGGCACATGGAGGCAAGAGGACTTTGAAATATTTTCTTTGATCACAATTTTCATACGAAAAAACCATTTGATTTTCTTGGTAAAATTCTCCCCTCAATATGTGCATAGGATTTTTGAAATCATTTTATCACATAGAGGCAAGAGTTCTTTGAAGCACATCCACAATCACAAAATCCATTAAGAAAACCATTTGAAAACACAATCAAGGTACTTTATAATCTCTTTTAAAAAACTTTTGTACCTCGATGGTTTTGCTCCCCTCAATATGTGCTTCGAGATTCGAAAGCGTTTAGCACATATGAGAGAGCACTGCACAACTGAATCAAAACGATCAACTTTATCAAATTTCATTATTAAATCACAAATTCTCCCCGATCAAAATATCAAATCCTTTGAGATTTTGGATCCCAAGTGATTTAATTAGGTTTAGAAAACATGGGAGAAAATGTGGCCTTGTTTAAATACTCATCCGGTTTTGGATAAATCCTCCTCCTCAACATGTGCATTATGTATTTGAAATTGTTTGGCACATGGAGGCGGGAGTGCCTTTAAAGGACTAAAACCAATTCCATTTAAAGCAGATTTGAGATTTAAAACACGATCTCTCCCCGATCAAAATATCAAACCATTTGAGATTTGTGATCCCAATTGATTTAAATCATTTATAAAATTTTAGGGAAAGGCGTGGCAAGATTCAATTTTGAAAGATGATAGATATGGACCATTTAAGACATTAAAGATTGTTAGTTTCGGTATGATTGTTTTAAGAGATCCTTTAAGTAAAACAAAACAATTTCACAATCAAACAAGAACGAGAAAAGATTTCATTTTGAAAGACCTTGATTCTAAAGAAAAATCATACCATGACATAACATTAAATCTTTAGATCACCACTTTTTGTTGTACAAAACGGACTTTTTGAAGATATATTGTATGAAAATATTTTATTTTAAATCACTCTCCCCTCAATCGATGACCGAAGTCGATAATTGAGTGACTTAAGTTTTGATAAAATGAAGTCCGTGATTTTCAAAATTTAGTCAATATATTTTCAAAACAATATATTCCATTTTCAAAACAATTTATTCAAATTTATTCAAAATTGTTTAAAATGGTATCTGCACAAAGATCGTTAGTGGTTGAGAAGCTTCCGTTGTTGTTCTTTGTAGGGTTGGAAGAAAACCGTCTGCAAATGCTTTGTGAGACTTCTTCACATTGCATTTAAATGCCAAGCGAGGTCTAATTAAGCTCCGTTTCTTCACTTGTCAAGAAAACCATCGCCGATGCGTTGAGACCTCTTACGTTGCATTTCATGCCAACTCTCCATTGAAGTCCAGTTAAGCTCCGTTTCTTCATTTGTCAACCCAAGATATAGTTACCCTTTCCTTTCGGCATCCAATCATCTTCAATAGTGGGATCCGGATCGGGAACATTCTTATAACCAATATACCTGCATACGTTACTGAACACACATACAAATATATGGTGGTTGACATCACCCATAACATCAATCGACTAATTAAAGTCAATTCAACATAACAATCAGATCATATAAGGCATGGGGTTTATGTGTTAATCAAACACTAATCATCTAAACCTAACAATCATATCCTAAATTCCTAGTCCTTCAACGAGCACAAATATCATTTTTAATTAAGCATATAGGATAATTAGATAAGCTCGTTAGATGATATAGATTTGAAAACATTCTCCCCTCAACCAATAACTCATTTTATAAAAGATTTAAAAGGTGAAGTCATCGATTGAGTTTTCAAATTTTACGAAAACTACGATCGTGATTGATTTTCAAGCAACTCATTTTACCACCATTTTGAAATACAACAAATATTTTTCGAAGAATTTTAGGCGGAAAAACATTTGTATAGGAACAAGATCCTTCGACATACTTTCCTCAATATTGTTTTTAGGATAAGTGCGAAATATTTGAAAATTGGTTTAGCGTAGCACTTTCCTTTCTTGAAAATGGGTTGTTATCGAAATAATAGCAAACCATAGTTTTGAAGAAGGGTTCTGATCAAGTATGCGAAGCCATATTTGAAGCCATCTGAAATGAGCCATTTTTGAGACATGTTTAGAAAAGAATATTTACACCTCTGCTCGAACTTCATCTATGGTCCCGTGCCATTATTGAATGACATTTCTAAGACCGTAGATGTTATCGATACGAAGACATGTCTTGAGAAAAACATATTTTGGTATTTTTGAAATTTTCGATTTTATTTTGAAAGTTTTATATTTTCTATTTTCTTTTTGTTGGTTTTATATTTTTCTATTTTCTTTTGTTGGTTTTATATTTTTGTATTTTGGTTTTGAATAAATATTTACAAGGATAGAATAGATGATATAGTTAAAGAAGATGATGATATATACCGAGATAAGGATATACCCGTTGTAGAAGATAGAAGTCATCATCCCTTAAACATTCACCACCAAAGCTTCGAGGCTCTTGAATAGAAGATAGAACATGAACCATCGAGAAAGAGAGACTTTGGCGACTTCTCCCCAACCGAAAATCCTTTGGATGAGCGATTCAAAGCTTTATTTCAAGCTTCTCTTATCAGTGTGCAAAGAAGCACACCATTATCATCGAACTTGCTGCTCCTTTTAAGAATAATCATCGTGATTCTTCCGTTCGAGGTTATATCATCCAATAGAACACCAAGAACGTTTCATCCCACACTTAAATAATCTTCTCAAATTTCATTTCCCATGAAGTCGAAGCAATCCATTCCAAAAGGTGTCAAGAGACCACTTCCCAAGTAGTTGAATTGATGCGATCAATCTCTTTAGACTAGAGCTCACGAACCCGAACACTCCGAAGACAAAGAAACTTATACCATCAAGTAATGATTAAGTCCAATAGCCAAAGAATAACCCCGATGTATACTTTTCTCTCCCCGAAGAAAGTGTATGAAGCTCAAGAACCCGGCACCAATGCCAAGAAGAGAGAATAATCGATAACATTGAAGAAGCGGGCGAATCATTGATTATCTCTGCGGTGACAATCTCTGGATGTCAACACGGGATAAGTGATTATATCTCGAATCACGATTAAGCCCTCATGTAAAACGGTGAGCAATAATGTACACATCCTCCCTCGATGATTGTGATAAAATCAAAATCATCACACACTTGTGTACCTCTTTCATCTTCGAAACTAACTCTTCCATCTCTTCCCCACGTCGTTGGAATAATAACACTAAAAGCCTTGATGAGTAAAACCTTGAGTTTCTGCGGTCATGACATTTGTTTTCCGGGATATCTTCAATCACTTAGAAGAGTTAAGTTCATCAAGTTTACTCGCCATGAGTCAAACCTTGAGTTTCTCTGCGGTAATAACATTTGTCTTCCGGGATATCTTCAATTACTTAGAAGTATTAAGTTCATCAAGTTTACTCGCTTTGTGTTTAGATCGAGTCTCCTTTCTCCCCTTGCTGGTTTTGACACTTGAATCGCCAACATCATTATAAGCCCGTATACTTGAAATTTGTTGAGAAGAACACTTGAACTCTTGTGAGAATCAACTTGTGAAGAATTATGAGCAAGTCTAATTGGGGATTAAATTCGACATATCACTCTCCCCAATTAGTGCTCTCCTAAAGCGACAATGTTTGATAAATGGATATGAAGAAGTCTTTGGATAATCAAATGCAACTCGTCTTTAGTCTTCTAACATGCAGCAGAAAAATGTAGAACAGTGATGTAGACTCGACCTTCTTCAAGATTGTCCGGTTGGGGAATAGAGTGTTAACATCTTCAACTCACACCAAATAGCATCTCACCAAAAGCATCCCAATTAACTTACATCTTGCAAATCTCCTTAACTAAAATCCTCCCAATCAAACAAGAGCGAAAGATGTTCATCAAGAAAAATCGACAATCGGGCCTCAACGAACACACAAGATGGTAACACCAAACTACCAATCACATCAAACAAGAACAGAGATTGTTCGGAATCATCATGTTGATGTATCGTGAAGCATTAACCGGAAGCACTTTGTCGATAAACTCATCAATCCGAGTGAAGATGTCAACCAATGGCTCTTAAGAAGAAACTCCATGTGAAGATGACCCGATAATAAGAAGCTCGGTTCTTACATGAGTTAGGAGCCGTATGACCATTTATTCTCATATCAATCAACATGTAAAAATTCACTTCTTCTCCCCTCAAGAATTGCATACGGAGTTGCCATTCTTGACTTAATAAGTGAAAATCATCCAAATGTTCTATTCACACTTCTCCCAAAAATTAGCACATGATGTCGCCATCTTCATTATAATTGAGCAAGTGGAATGAGAAAACAATCGGTGGTAGTCCGGTTCACTTGATGGACCAAGCGCATGGAAAAAGTATGAAGCATGTTGATGAGAATGGTCATAATGAGAAGATTTCTCTTCTTCGGAAGATAAAGCGCCGACACGTACACTTTTCTTTTCTTTGGAGAGCGAGGCTTGAGCCGATGTGTTCAAGCGTCATTAGAAGATTTCTCTTCTTTTGAAGATAAAGCGCACTAAAACGTACACTTTTCTTTTCTTTAGAGAACGAGGCATGAACTGTTGTGTTCATACGTCATAATCTCTCTTTTCAATCTCTCTTAGCAAAACATGTAATCAACCCCATTATCATTCGGTAGGCTCTTTGTAGTGACGGTGATGGAGAAAACCCAATATAATGAATTTGACCACAAGTAAACTAACCCGAACTCGTGACTTAAACTTGCACATATGTAACAAAGAGCGGTGCGAGACTTCATAGCCCATTTGAATCTCTAAGTACTCTATACTCTTCAACCAACCAACCATCAAGTATAAGGCGTACATCACCTCTTGAAAATCCACAATTGAATGTGACATTGAGCACTACAATGTAACTCCTTTAAGTGATAGTTATTTTGTGGTGGTAAAAGCCCAATTCCCCAAGTGGTAAAGAAAAGGTAAAAGACACCCAACAATAACTAGATTTCCAAGTCTTCGTTTTTGATAATAAGCTCGAACAAGGATCATGAAGAATCTTCATCCAACCATCCCGATACCTTCGGATACTAATACACTCGCCCGTGATATTTCACTTCAACCTCAAATAAATAATAGTGAATTAACTCCGTTGTCACATCTTTGGTTAAAGCTCAATTCTAGCCTCCTTTACGTTTAAAATGAACTTGATAATGGTTTCATCCGACCATGGTTAAAAGCACATAACCCGTAAAACTATGTAATAACCAAAGCGCCATGACGAATATCCAAACACACATCCAATTCATGAAGTACACCTTTTATCCCTTCTTGAAACGAAACCGTAGCACCGACATCGGATAAGATCCCGAATTACACTTTCCTTTCTCCAAGATGGTTCCATCATTACGGATTTTACAATTCTATGGTTTAAACCGAGAAATAGTTTCTTCGGCGGGATTTTACAAAACCAAGAATAAACCGTAAGATAGATCCGAAATGCACTTTACAATTATCGGGATGTTTCCATTGTTACGGGATTTTACAAGTCTATGATTTAAACCGAGAAATAGGTTCTTCGCGGGATTTTACAAAATCAAGACAAAACCGTAAACAATGTTAGCTTGAATGTGTTATGACAACTTTGGTTTCGGTGAATATACGTTTTAGGGAACATGCGGCGGTTCATCAACGGTTCATTATCCAACATCATCCATAACATCAACCATCCAATTAAACACTTTGGTAAACACATCATTCACGCGATCATTGGCTATTGTAGTGACCACATGGAGAAATAAACCCGATATATCAAACTTGAGCATGAAGTAAGATTCCCAGATTTGTTACTTAAACTTGTACTATCCTCGTGAAAAGAAGCGGTGTACCCAATGTACAAAACCTCTTAACGTATCCTCAACTGAATGAGACACCAAAGTGATAGCTACGTTGTGGGTTGAGTGAGAAAGAATCACAATCGTAATTAAATAGCCAAGTCTTTATCACACTCAATAAACGCCCAAACAAGTCATCTTGGCGGAAGGGTAGAAAGAAAGAAGATGAAATAAGTAAACACGCCGGAAAACCTCACTTCAAATCCAAATAAGAAATACCGTCAAAAAACCCGTAGTCAACATTGTTTAATATCAATTAAAGCCGTGACATCATATCCTCCGTGAAAATGTATACACCAAAGTACCATACCTCATCGCAACAAGTCTCATCATCAAATCACATTATCACGGATCACATACAATCGATCCAATTATGAGAAGCCCATTGAATGGTCCAAATAAGAATTCCACGAGAAATATCAATTTAAAGCCCATATCCGATTTTAATCATTGTCATACCATACACATACTCAAATAATTAACCAATTGTATCAAAATAACTTGTATCACACAATTAAGGAAAACAATATTTATCATATCCCTCACAAGTAGATTAGTACTTGGCCCAAGTTAATTCAACAAATGTAGGATCGCATCCCTCACAAGTATTTGACATATTCATTTGTGAATATTTGTAGGGATATGATAAATATCACCGTTTGATACCATTTGACACATTTATTTGTGGGATCCATTTATGACATCTCTAATTCATTTGATTTGTGATTTGAAAAACGAGTCATTGATATGTAATAACATCATTCAAGCAGCTCAACACCAATAACATCTAATTCGGCCCAACTTTTAATAACCCGATCCAGTTACACCATCTCACAGCCGGATATAAGTAACCATACTTTAACCCTAATATTTAGGACATAGTATTAGCCCTAAAACATAATATGTACGCCTCTCAAGATATCCGCCTCCCACACAAGATGCTCCTCTCATCTAACTCATCACAATCTCAATCTATTCACACATGAATCTGCTATCACAAACCTTATACCTAACGCATCTCCATCTCATTTCATAGCATCAAATCAAACCACTTTATCTTTTCACAAATCCTAAGTGTATGCCTTTCATCTACAAGTCTCATCATCTCACGACTTCATAAGCCATAGGATGGCTTCAAGATTATGATTCTTTTGACATCGCCACAGGGATGGCTTGAGGTTCATCGATTTGGCTTCAATATCTAATGACAAGGTCACGGGTAGGTGTTATTACTTGTTTGTAATCATTTTTGTATTGAGTAACGAAAAGATAAAAACGATTTTAATACTCATGTTATAAATCTTTTTGTACCATTTTCGGATATTAAATAAAGAAGCAAGGCTTCACACATAGAGATCTGTGATGACGAGGGTTAAACCAAAAATATATTGAAATATTGATATTGAACCCGTTTCTGAGATCTTGAATGATGTTTTATTTTCGTTTTTGAGTCTTGTATGAATGAGAGATGGGGAGTGATGGTGAGGGTTCATTGGCGAGTCTAGATGTAGGAGTTGTTTTTGGTTTTGGTAGTTTGGATGATGATGGGTTAATAACCTGAAGTCGAAAGTTTGGTATATGGTATTCGTGGTCTAAGGTCTTGTGGTCTTTGGTCTTGTATTCTCATTCTTCATTTCTGTCCAAGTCACTAGCCTAAGTTGAGTCAAGTTGCTAGCCAACTTTAAGTCAAGTCGCTAGCATAAGTAGCTAGCATAAGTCACTACACCAAGTCTCTAGCCCAAGTCGCTAGACCAAGTCGCTACTACTAAGTCGCTAGACCAAGTCGCTACGACTAAGTCGCTAGACCAAGTCGCTACGACTAAGTCGCTAGACCAAGTCGCTACGACTAAGTCGCTACGACTAAGTCGCTAGACCAAGTCGCTAGACCAAGTCGCTACGACTAAGTCGCTAGACCAAGTCGCTACGACTTGTAAAGACAAGTCGCTAGGAAAAAACATTGCATCTGGACAGTTTGACAAGTCGCTAGCAAGATTTTTGATAAGTTTTCCGACCACTTTTCCGATCATCATCATAGTAAACCCGGAAAACTGTCATAAAAATGCATATTGACCAGTTTGACCACCATAAATTCACTACGAGTTTGGTACAAAACTAGTCACAGAATGATGTTTCCCATAAAAGTGTCATAAAGTTGCATTTTAGACCAGTTATGACCAAAGAAACTGACCAATTTCAAAGATAGACCCAGTTTGACTTCACAAAACTGATGGTTTGACTGCAAGATATTACACTTATTTGGTAACAAAAGTCACAGTATGGACCAACAAAGATAGACACCAAAATCAAATGTTAAGCTTTGAATAACCCAAAAGACTTATAATATGAGACCAAATAAAGATACATAAAATGAACCAAATACAGTTTTAATCGAGACACAACAAACCACCAAAAAATCGACACAACACAATAACCTTGGCTCTGGTACCAATTGTTAGGATCCAAATATTATTGTGTTGATGATTCGGGTGGTCTTGGATGATTCGGGTGGTCTTGCTAGAGGTTTACACAAAGTATGGAATATTAGATTGAATGAAGCACCACCCCTTCCATGGATGGAAGGGGTATTTATAGTTACAGACATAACGACCTCCTATCGGCCTGTGGATCAGGGATACAGTGGGTAAAGACCCGTCCTTCCTCCACGGTGTTACACTACGCTAAACTATGCTAATAACTAACTAATAAAACAGTAAATAACGTAACTAACGATTTGTCTACGAGCTAACTTATGCTAGATAACACTTGGGGTGACCGACTCTTTACTATGGAATTTTCTAATTCCTAACAAATCACCTTAGAGTCTTTGGAAGCAAATGTTTTATTCTTAACACTAAAGATTACCTTACAAAATTTGATCCTAAATCAACCGAAGGTATCTTTCTAGGTTATTCGCCAAATGGCAAAGCTTCGTCATATTAAACAAAGAAACAATGAAGGTAGAAGAGTCATTAAATATAAAATTTGATGAAAGTCACCCAAACCCTCTCCACCTCTTGTCGATGGCGAGATCATAGAAAGTGATGCTATAGTAATAAAGAAAAGATAAATGAAGAAGAAGAACCTTTAAATGATGAAATCATAAACATTAAAGAGTCCAAAGATCACCCCGTAGATAAAGTCATAGGAAAGCTAAGCGAGCGAACATTAAGGTCTCAAGTTCAAAACCAAAGTAGCTTGTTTTGTTTCGTTTCAACCATAGAACCTAAGAACACAGAAGCCATAAAAGATGAAAGTTGGGTAATGGCTATGCAAGAAGAACTTAATCAATTCGTTTCTAATGATGTTTGGACACTTGTCCTCCACCTAGTAATCAAACCATAATAGGAACAAAATGGGTTTATAAGAACAAATTAGATGCAAAAGAAGTAGTGTCTAGGAACAAGGCTAGACTCGTTGCCCAAGGGTATAACCAACAAGAAGGAATAGACTTTGATGAGACCTATGCCCCGTGGCTAGATTAGAGTCTATAAGAATACTTCTTGCGTATGCTTGTGCTAATGATCTAAAGCTTTATCAAATGGATGTCAAAAGCGCTTTTCTAAATGGTTTCATTAATGAAGAAGTATCGTAGCTCAACCTCCGGGCTTCATTGATTTTGAAAAACCCAAACATGTATATAAATTAAAAAGCCGCTACGGTCTTAAGCAAGCTCAAAAGGTTGGTATGATAGACTCAAGTCCTTTTAATTAAACACAACTATACCATAGGGTTAGTTGACAAAACACCTTTACTAAGAAAAGAGTCACATATAATCATAGTGCAAATATATAGATGATATTATATTCGGATCCACTTGTCAAGACATGTGTGATGATTTCTCTAAAATCATGCATGACGAGTTCGAGATGAGTATGATGGAGAACTTAGTTTCTTTCTTGGTCTACAAATTAAACAAGTAGAAGATAGTATCTTCTTTAATCAATCTATATACATAAAAGAGATGTTAAAGAAATTTGGTCTAGAAGAGTCGAAACCAATTAGGACACCAATGTCATCCGACACCAAACTCATAAAAGATGAAGAGCGGGCGAATCCGTAGATAGTACTAAATATCGTGGCATGATAGGTAGTCTTCTCTAGCTCACTGCAAGTAGGCCGAATATCATGTTTAGTGTTTGCTTATGTGCTAGGTTTCAAGAAGACCCTAAAATATCACACCTAGAAGCCGTAAAAGGATATTTAGATACATTAAGGGTACAACAATATTAGGATTATGGTATCCTAAGGGCACGGGAGTAAAACAATTGTATATGCAGATTCGACCATGCGGTGATTACGTTGATAGAAAAAGTACAAGTGGGGTGTGTACTTTCATGGGATGCTGTTTAACGTCTTGGTTTTCTAAGAAACAAACGGCACTAGCAATATCAACAACCAAAGCGATCGTCTCCGCCGCAAAGCATGCCAACAAGCACTATGGATGAAACAAGCGTTAGTAGACTCGACATTCATCTAAGCGACATAGCCATCCTATGTGACAACAAAGGTGCCATCGACTTAAGCAAGAATCGGTATTGCATTCTCGCACAAAGCATATAGAGATTTGACATCACTTCTTAAGAGACAATGTTCAAAAGGGGAACATCTCTATTGATAAGGTAGCATCCGAAGACAACATAGCGACGTCCTCACCAAACCGTTGAAGCGGGAACAATTCAACCTACTTGTCTTGGTCTTGGTCTAATGGAACAAACGTCGTAAATTATTTGACTCTCAAGGTATGTAAACACTAGCCTTCTTTTCTCGAGTCTAGGATCTCTATTTCACGCACAACTCACAAACAATAGGAATTTTCAAACCCAAGATAAGTTTTCGACTTATAGCTTTTTATTTTTAACACATACACATTTTCAAAGAAAACTCCTTTCAAATGTTTTCTAAAAAATGATACCTTCAGTATCAATTTCACAAAAGCAATTTCTCACGTCTAGGACAAATCGCTTTTCATTATTAATACAAAGTAAAACCCGTTTTCATTGCATCTCATGTCTTTTGAATGCTAAAGGGGACACATAACTAATATGTGTTTTCGGGTACACTCATTTAAGCAACAATGAATTAGGAGCATTGATAACACTCAATTACGTACTTATGTACTAAATATGTGTTTTCGAGTTATCTCAATAGGATTTTTACTTCTAGTTTATTTTTCTTTTTCCTTTTAGAGGTCAAGATAACATGAACTCCAAATAGTTTGCATATAGGCACAATAGACAAAAATGTTTCAAAAGAAAATTTTGTCTTCTCTGAATCACCGGACCCACGGATCCCAACCTTCATCTGGACGGATCCCTCGAGGAAGGATCCGTGGGATCCGTAGAGACGAGCTTGTTTTACCTTCTATTTTTCTCACTTTGGATGAAAAATCCACATTTGTTCTATTTTTTGGAATATGCTCTTTAATGCTTGTTATCTCATGATCACATGCCTTAAATTCATATCTAATCATTAGATTTTAATCCACATTTTGGGTCAAGCATTCATTACAATGCTTTGTTTTTTTTTCTATATATAGAACTCCTAAAATGCTTGCATAATCCATCTCATCCTCACAAACACAATACACCATGTCATCCAAAAACCCTTTAGATGAATCACCTAGTACAAACAATCATCTTCATGATACCCAAACCTTTGTACTACTACCATCCAAAATACCACAATCAAACTCTAGGATATCCGCACAGATTAGTATCCGATCTTGTTGTTAGCAAAACCAACCTCAAATGATTCTTCCTCAACAAACAACTCACCATAAGATGCTTCCTTTATAGCACCTCCCTCATCACCAACAAGTACACCAAATTCATCACCACCTAAAGTCACTCTTTTGGAACTCCTTAAGACTCCAAAAAAATCTAAACAACCTAAACAAAAAGAAATAGTCTTTTCAACACCCCCCACGTCTCCAAATACTATTTTTCAAAATCTTGAAACATCACCACCATTAGCTCCCATCACATTACAAGAACATCTAGGTTCTTTTCCACCACCATTTACAAACATTCCGGATGTTGATCCATATTTTCCTATTTTTCCACCACATCTTCCGCATAACTCAAATCAAAACAACCGGAAAAGTTCCGCAATCATTACCCACATCACTTGCATTGTGAACATTGCCAATCCACTGGGAAATCGCAATGAAGTTTGGGAAGAAATGCGTTTCAAACTCAACCTCATCCTTGATCGCATCAATGCCATCACTCATCAAAACCTCCATCCATAACCTTATGCAAGCATGGAAGGAATCACTACTACTATTTTCTATCTTTAGTATATATATATATATATATATATATATATATATATATATATATATATATATATATATATATATATATATATATATATATATATATATATATATATATATATATATATATATATATATATATATATATATATATATATATATATATATATTTTTGAAGTCATTTTCAAGAACAAGTCTTGTTCTTATGTTTACATGCTTGTACGTGGCATAAATACCACTACAATTTGTTGTTTTATTACAAAGCCTTGTTTACATATCTTGGCTCCCAATCTTGATTCTCAAAATCCCAAGATTATTTAAGCATGTTACTAACCTTTCTTTTGTAGGATTTTTATTTTTTTTCTTCACTTGACGCCCCAAACAAGGGGAGCTACCGTCGAGGGGTTAGCGTTATTTCTTCCAAGGGTTAACTTTTGTTTTGACAAAAGGGAGAGAAGGTAAAACTTAGGGCTTTCAAAATTACATCTATTCTTAAGTTTTACTCATCATAACATTATGTTTTGTCATCAACAAAGGGAGATTGTTAATACAAATAAACCATAAAAAGCGTTTATTAATATTTTGCGATCTCTTTGTGTTTTGTTGATAACAAATATAATGTTGTCTTAAATATAATTATAAGGATACATGTTATTTTTGTAAAGCATTTACATATAGCCATTAAATACAAAATGTAGTAATTAAGCATTTGTTGTAATAGTTTATTAGGATGGGTAAAACCATAACCCATGGACCATAACCCATGGATCTTAACCCATACCCAAGTAGACTAGATACAATGTATACTTAGATACATTGAATCTAAAGAAAACCCATGGACCAACCCATGACCCATAACCAAAAACCCATGGGCAAGAGGAGAGTTCCACGGATCCCTAGGTTTACACTAGACGGATCCCAAGTGGAAGGGATCCGTGGGATCAGGAGAGCAGTGAAGAATTTGCCTATAAATAGAGAGCCATTTCTTCATTCTAACTCACCCCTCTTCTTACTAAATCTCTCAAACACTCTCATTCTCTTCTAACATATAGATCACTTGATCTAGAGTTGTTCTTCTCTTTCTATTGTGATCCTCATATAGGTCCTTCTAAAGCGAGATCACGAGCATTCTACAAGTCATCCAAGCAAGGGTCCTTGATTGATTTGTCACTCCATAAGATTTTTGTAGCGAAGATCTTGTATTTGATATTTCACATATTTGTTGTGTAATAGTCGTGTTTGTTTGGTCCACGTGTTACTGGACTCGGTATCTAGCTTTGTACCGGAAAAGTGTAAACAGCGTTGTGAAGGATTCTCGCCAAATGAAGGAGTTTGTTGACATAGTGCTTGAACTCTCGAGTAGGTGACTCGGGAGTGGAGTAGAACAAGGAAGGTGTCCTTGTGGCGAACCACTATACATCGGTTGTGTCTTTTCTTTCCATTAAGCTTTACTTTATTTACTTGCTTTATCATTAGATCTATACTTTCTCTACATCCATAAGATCTCACATATTACTTGAATCTAAAGTTTTTGAAACTAACGTAAAATCGGCAAAACTATTCAACCCCCCTCTAGTTTTCCCTAACTTCCATTTATATAAACCCAAATTCTTGGATGGTTCATTTAGTGACACGAGTAAGTAGATATCAATTTGATAGTAGCTTGGGTTTAATTGACAATGCCAACTTCAAGAAAGTAACAAAAACCGATTAATCTTGTCATTTTAAATCGAAACATGAACTAATAGATGAAACTCAGATTACCTAATTTTGTTGGCCAAGATCTTTAGATGAATAATTAGTATGATTAGAGCCTAAAAAGCCTCCATTTTGACCAGTACCGGTAGACATAGTTCCACTTGACTTATAGAATGAACCACTGGGTTCCCACTCCAAATATCGAAGCATTCGGAAGTTGTCTAGAGTCAGCTCGGAGAACTTAACCTGATTAAAAGATTCACAAGGCATAAGAAAAGTGAAAATGCAGTATATTAAGACCGAATATCGGTAAACGTGTTTAAAGTATCTTAACCTCGTTAAGATGGTAGGCACCAATCGATGTGGACCGGAAAAATAGGATATGTGGGCAAATTTTTTATTTTTATTTTATTTTATTTATTTATTTATTTATTTTTACGATAGCAACAAAATCGAAGAAAAAACTAGAAACATAATGATAAATCGAGTATTTTTACTTAGACATGAAAGATTTATAAGGCTTTAAAGAGTTAAATGTTGGATTTTAGTATGTGAGTGGGGGCAATTTGAGTTTTTGGTGGGGGTCACTTTCGAAAAAGGTCAAAATTAAATAAAAATTACACTAAAATATCAACTTTTTCATTTAGCCATGGGGGCGCGCCCGCTCTTATGGTAGATCAGTCCAGGGCGCAATGAATGGCATCTCCCAATTTAGCTTCCTTTTCACATTGGCAACAGGTGGTAGGTTATCAGGATGGAGATCCAACATGAGGCTATATCTTGAAGGCCTTATATTAATAAAACCCGTGTCTACTTGCAGAAACTTCGTTATTTCCTAAATCACAAGCTTCCATCCTTTGAAGTCCGTATCTTGAAAGAATAGAACCAAACATCACACCATCTAGGATATCCTACTATACCATTATGAAAAAGTTTGAATACCTAAAAAGTACTCTTGCACTCGGAAACTAACAATTTGATCTGATTCACCAATTGATATACCATTTCTCGTCGGTTCAAAACCAGACACGCTTTCAATAACCTCGCAAAAAACCTTAGTTGTTTGATAGCAAGATTCAGATCCTTTAATATTCCATTAACACAAGTCGGGCCCAATATCATATGGTAAACTATCTTCATCTTCCAATTCCCTTTATATCATATCAAGCTTTTATATGATACAAAGATAGTGGGTCTTATGCAATTAAAATGCAAATCCAAACAGCCCCTAAGAATCAGGGCAATAAGCCAATAACCGTAACTGGCTAGCAAATTGGCGAAACACGTTAATGTTGTTTTTAAATTTTTGTCCTTTGTAAATATTGTGTTTGTGCATAATTTTTGACTTTTTGAGCCTAATATGGTCAACATATATTTACGAGAATAAGAAGCTTTATCATGCTACAATTGTCTAAACATATCGGATGGTTTTAACTTTTATCACATTAGATAATTCAAAATTTTCTCTATTTATTGAAGCACAAGAAAATGTTATACGATTATAGGACTCTAGATGTAGCTCAACATTAACATATTTAATTTGTTATCAAGCTACAACTTAGGTCTTGAAGTTCAAACATAACAACATAAGAAGATCTAATTTGAGCCATACATTCGGCTAACATATGGGAAAGAGATAACAATGATTGTATACTAATCGTTTTTAGAGATGAAAAAAGTATCTATTAATCACGGATCGTAGGGAGTTTTTCGAAAGCTAATGACCTTTGAAAGAGAAAAGGTCAAACTTAGGTAAAAGAATTGATGCCTTATCGGTCTCGCATAATGTTTCATGCTTTTGATAGTGCCAGAATATCATATAAGCTTCCGTTCCATAATTTTTCATCACAATTATGGAGAATTCAATCTGCAAAACAAAATCACAAACATAAAAGGATTAGCATTACGGATATTGATCATAACGGGTTCTTCATGTTACAAATTTAAAAGCAAAAAATTATTAGGGTTTTGAGGGAGAAGTGGCATATTTTTTTATCGTGAAAGGTATATTACTGAATAAATTATAATTTGTTTTACATGTGATTAGTCAAAAGGCTATATTGTGAAACTATATTTATATATATATATATATATATATATATATATATATATATATATATATATATATATATATATATATATATATATATATATATATATATATATATATATATATATATATATATATTATATCTACTTTATAATGCATTTAGGCCTTCTAAAATTAGAGGCTTAAAAATTCAGACTTTTTACTTGCTTATTATGGAAAGAGTTTTTCAACAAAAATTAAGATAAGGAGCTCCAATCATGAGATGACATGTGTTATTCTTAACAAACTCCAAGCTAACTTCTAACAAACTCGGACCTAACTCTAACAACTAAAAATTAAGATAAAGAGCTCCAATTATAAAATGACATGTTATTTCTCAACTAAAATTAGTCTTTATTTTTAAATTAAATTATCTTTTATCTACTAATTTTTTTATAATCTAATTTCACCATATTTTCTAAAATTTTATGCTCTTTAATTCAACATCCATTTTGATATATTTTTATGAGTTTTAGTTTTATATTTTTAATGGGTTTATTTTATTTTAATTAAAAATTTTACAACTTTAACCTTTATTTCATTTATTTCAATCAATATAATCTTGATTCGTCAAAATCATATACTTTTGGGGTAGTGTTTGACGTAAGAGATGCGAGGGTATTTCTATATGCGGAATAATGATGTCGGAAAAGCCACGGAAAGTTACGGTAACCCAAACAAACACTTACAACTAACACATATACATTCGAAGTGTTGTGAAAGCGAATTCACTAAGCGGGTAAGCAAACACATATAACTATACTATGTGCCATGGCTTGTGCAGCTAGTATATATATATATATATATATATATATATATATATATATATATATATATATATATATATATATATATATATATATATATATATATATATATAGAGAGAGAGAGAGAGAGAGAGAGAGAGAGAGAGTGGGATCCGGAGAAGTAAATTAAAATAAGAAGTGGTGAGTGACCAAAATCACGCATTTGAGATGCAACGACTTGCATTAGATGCATTTCTATTCATATAGATGCAACATCTTGAGTTTGAAAGTTAATTTGATGTATAGATTGTGCAAATTGATTTTCATGATTTCTACGCGTGCGGAGGAATAAAAACAATAGAAATCATGAAATGCATCTAATATCGTATATGTATCGATTAAAAGCTAAAAACACACTATGGTGCGTTATAATGCATCTAAGATTAAAGGGATGCATCTAATTTAGGTCGGTGCATCTCGGATTTGCGGTTATAGTTCTTCTTATTCCTTCTTATTTTAAGTAATCTTCTTATTTGATTCTTGTTTTCAAGCGTAGAACTCATTTTAATGTGATTAAAATTCAAAATGTGTAAAAAAATTTGAATCAATGTTAAAATCTCTCGATTTTCGACATATATAGAATCTTGAATCATCGGTACAAATTTAATGAATCATCATCAAACTCGATTTTAACAATGATTTATGAATCAAATTTGTGATTTATAGATTCGATTCACCATAAAATGATGTTTACTTGTGAATCAAATAAAAAGATGAATCAATTTGCTCAAGCGAAGATTTCTCAATTTTCTCAAAATAAAAATCTTCTCAATGGAACCGAGACTATATATATATATATATATATATATATATATATATATATATATATATATATATATATATATATATATATATATAGAATCTAAATCAAATAAGATCAAACTTAAAGATGTTAAAATGGGATCCAACTAAATTTTGACAATTGACACTCTCCTTACAACAAAAATAATTTTTTATTAGCTACAACTAAAATTGTTAAAGTTTCGATAGATTTCTTTTAAAATTCTGAAACATAGGTGATACACTTTGATCAGTATATATGTATATATATACGTATATATATATATATATATATATATATACGTATATATATATATACATACGTATATATATATATATATATATATATATATATATATATATATATATATATATATATATATATATATATATATATATATATATATATATATAATAAAACAAAATCCTTAGTGGAATTTTTTATTTCAAAAAATCAAATCATACCTTATTAAGTAATAATTAAATTATTTATTTTTATTTTTAAAGATGCTTAATGAAAAAAATTAAGAACTTCTTTAATTAGTAAAAATTTATAAAAATTCGTTTTGTGTAAAATTATATAAGAGATTGGGTACAAAATATGTGTCAAAAACATAAAAATTAAAACTTAGAAAAGGGGTCATATATAAAATATAAGGATGAAACTAATATCTTAACAAACAAAACCGAGCTCCCTTTACTTTATTAATTCTATCGACAAACACACAACAAAGAAAAGCCTACTTCAAAAAAAAAAAAAAGGGCTCGATCGATTAATCAATAGTATGTTTTTCGGTTAATGGAATAAAGGTACATTGATCTATTACTTATTAATTTATCTACTAATCTAGGTTTTTTGGGTAATTAAGTTATGGATTTGTGTTATTCTTTTTATTAACGTTTGATTTTTATATGTTTTTAATACTATTTTAAGGTTTATCATATCTTTTAAAGTTTTAATGAATAGGGTTTAATTATTTGTTCATTAAAAATGAATTGGGGTTTAATTTAGTTTATTTTATATTTCCGATAAAGGGTAGGGATTTGTATTATTCGTATTGGGGAGTTTTGTTGGTGGTATTAGCATCTTTGTTAAGTTATATTATATATGGGTTTTAAATTTTGTTGAAAATTTGGTCTAATTAGATCTTTTTTTTGTTCTTAGGGTAATAAAATCTGAACTGCTCGGAAGTCATGGGAATGATAGATGAGGAAGTAGAAAAGAAGATAAAGGGGGATAGGTCGAGGGCTACGATTCAGGTGATTTCTCATGATAGTTGATAATTTTCAACTTTGTTTGTTTTATACTTGGTTCCTATAATCTATTTATCGGAACCTAATGATTCGTTTCAAAATTCAGACTTCAAGATTTGAGGTATTTGACTTGAATTGCATAATCATTTAAGATTAATGTTATACAAATCCATTTAAGATTTGAGGTAAAGTATATTATACAGATCCATTTAAGATTAATGTTTCTAATGGTGAGAATGTCGGTGTATTTGTGTGTGGCTATTGTGTTAAAACAAACTGATTAAGTAATCATAGTAATGCGGAGTTTGGATTTGTATTTGGAGAAATAATTGACTCTATTAAAGTTACCCAGCATCATTAGGATGGAAAAGATGTCAGATGGACCACCTAAAGCGTAATTACATTCATTCCTTTAAATTAGTCTGATTAAATTTATATATGGTGATATGATAATCTAATGTTTATGTAAGGCTCCGTTATATACTCCCTTTTCATAAGTAGAATTTTGAAAACTATCATTAGCCAATTCCTAATAGAAGATTTGCATATTGTTCCTTTCATTAGTCATTGCCTGATAAAAGATTTGCATATTGGGTGCTCCATATGGCGATTGATCGAGACGGTGAGATAATTCAGAAATATATAGATTCTATGATATAAATTATCATCAATATATAATTAAATTCAAAAATATATAGATAATTATATTCCCTGTTCATAAGGAGTATTTATGGGTGTTTTGTATTGTTTAGTTGATAAACTTGTTTTGGCCATTGACATAAAATTATATATGAATATGTCAGATTGAGCATTTGGCTGGAAGAGAGAAGCATGACGAGTACCACCAGATAAAGAAGTATTTCTGTTTGACAGTATACACTTATGTGACGAGGTAACATCACAATAAGGATGTTTTTTGAATTAGTACCTATCGCAAAAAGGATTTTTTTTAAATACATTTTCCTAGGTTTATAAAGATTCATCCATTTTTTTTATTTTGCATATTCAGGTAAACCCGTACCTAAATAACCTGCACCTTATAAGGGTCGGGTACATGTAAGGTTTCCTTCTCCAAAATCCGAATAACCCGACCCGAATAGGTCTCACTCGAGTTGGGTTTACCCGAATAAAAACTTTAGTTTGGAATCATATCCTATTTAAAACCATGGTCGTATGTTTGTGTCAGGAGGAGTAACATTAGTAGCAACAACGGCATCATGTTGCAGCACCAACATCAAGCTTTAGGAGCAGCACGCAGATTCAACGGCACTCAAATGTGGTACTTTTAGAAGTGGAAAAATATCGTCAAAACTAAAAAGGAGTGACCTTTAATGCAGGTTCAAACGGATTGTGTTCCAATCGTGAACGTGGATACAAGTTTGGACCCGTTAAAAAAGAAAGCTTGTGGTTGAAGCTTATATAATGAAATGGGGTTCTTTGTCGGCCAACGGTGTTTCAAATCGCGTCTTTCTTTTACAGGTTGTTGCTTGCACCTTGCAATATTTTTTATTTTTCTATTCTATGATTGATCTATTATCAAATATATTTTTACAATCACAATAAATAAGATGATCCTGAGGGTTTAAGCATTGAACATTTCTAACCCATTTGACCCATCAAAGATAAAACATAGCCTGGAATGACTTGTTATGAGTTGGAGATTATGGTTCTTTATGATTGTTTTGGTTAAAGGTTAGGTATTTAAATTAACTTTATTAGGTATAATGGATTTTGAGTCCGAAACATTTATGAAAATTGATATTTAGAAAAAGGAACAACAACGAGTTCGGACCATGAGGAAATTATCACTGTAAAATGGAGCCACAACACTCGGATCGATCGTTGTTTCGCCTCAATAGTAGCAGCTGATTGCTTCATATGTCGAGGAGGCCTTCAATCTTCCGTATCCCAAATGAAAGCGT